>JADRCH010000060.1:6785498-6874151 GCA_019843965.1 Rhynchomys soricoides | reverse complement strand
TTCTGGGATCTAACTCATTGCAGGACATCACAGGGCTTTAGAAGATAGTTCTGGGATCTAACCCAGAACAAAACAACAACAACAACAACAACAACAAAAGCAAAACCTGTTAAAGCTCTTAGAATGGGATACAACACCTGGCAGACATTTATTCTCTCTCCCTTGTTACTTTCAAGATGGTACAGTCTGATACAATTTGCTCTTTAATTCCCACTAATGTATATTGCATATATTGATGCAATTTCAATTTATATGTTCACTCCACCAATCCAGGGGTGTTGCCCTCATAGTCTCTTCTTTACAAATGAGAGAAAATGCTGTGATAAGTCTTGCCAAGTTCTCCATCTCAAACAAAAAAGTTGGAATTTGTGCCTGGAAGGCCTGACTCCAATGCCCACTTCCCCTAATAAACATTAGGCATTAATGATTAATATTCAATTAATCCTTTACTGCAATAGGACTTTTTATCCTTTCTATTAAATTCCTTCCGTATATGCCAGGACAAGTACAAGGCTGGAACCAGCGTAGAAGAGTACATTAAAGAAGCCCTTGTGCTTAAAGGCAAGATGGGCAATTGTCTGTCCTGGACATGATGGCCTCCTTACATTCTTAAGGTCTGAGTCCTTGGACTGCCATACTGGTCAGTTCAGTGAGTGGTAGAAGGAAAACAAGTAGTGGAAAATATGGAAATGTGGGTGGTGTTTGCTTTTCCCATCCCTAATCTGTGCACAAGGAACATGTGATGCCTGAGGAACTGGAGAACTGGAAGAGACTGGTGAAGACAGACATTCAATGGTTTTTTTATAGGGCATCCAGGCTCTGGCCTCCTCTCTCCTGGATCCATGCTGGAGTAAGCAAAGACCCAAGTAGTTGGAACATATGGTTCTCAACCTGTGGGTCCTGACCCCTTTGTACTTAAAGACTCTCTCACAGAGGTAGAGTATCAGATATTCATGTTATGATTTATAACAGTAGTAAAATTACAGTTATGAAGTATTATTTTATTATTTTATGATGGGGCATTAACACAACATGATCAACTTATTAGGAAGGTTGAGAACCACTAATCGACTACAGTAGATACTATACAATAGATACTACTGTAAAGTCAGCTTGCCAAGCTACCACCTCTGCACATATTAGTACAATTGTTATGAAATAAACATAATTCCCCCAACATGCCCTGACAGATCTTCAAAAGGAATGATAGGATGGAAGAAAACATGGGCAGAGATACCATAGTCTCCAAGCCACATTGGATCAGCCATGATCACAAGAGAGCAAGTAAAACCAGAGTTAGAATGAAAAAGTCTTGACTTAGGATCTTACAATACTTACTTTGTATTGCTGTGAATACAATACTTGACAGAACAACTTAAATAGGATAGGTACAGCATGGTCAAGAAACCAGAGCAGAGCAGTGTAGTCCACGCCAACAGGAACATGTAAGTGAGTCTGCTAGCCCAACAGCCAAGAAAGTGAGGCAGAAGCCTGTATCTGTGTGTCATCTTCGGAGTTCCTTTCCTACTGACCCACTTTCCCCAGCTGGACTTCATCATTTAAAAGTTCTGCAGTCCCTTAATCTGGCACCACAAACTAGAGAGCAAGTGTTCAAAACATGAGCCCATGTGGATGTGAACAATTCAGACACAAACCGGAACAAGATCTTATTTAAATAAGAAATATAGTCAGGTGTGATGGTTCCCAGCCCAGACCCAACAGGCTAAACACTAATTTCCAAAACTTTAAGTACAGTTTGACAAGGAAACCCTACAGATCAGGATAGTGTGTTCCAAATATGGACAGATTATATTGTGGAATCAAATTCCCCTCTGCTCCAGGGCTACTCTGCACTGCTTCATTTAATATTTCCCATAAATTTGCTCATGGGCTTTCTGTCACTGTGCTGTCTACTGTCAAAAAAAATGAGATACATTCAACTGAACCATGACGTGTCCAGTTTGGTCTATCTGCCAGAATTGACTGCATAGTGATGACCAAGCCCTTACAACATTTCCACAAATAGAGAAGCCAAGCCAGAGGATTGTAGAACTAGACATTGAATCCAGGGCAAATTCAGAACTGTCGCCCTGTGCATTGTTAGAAAGTGCTGAGGGAGAAAGGGAGAGAGACTGAGGAAACAGCAGCTGTTGGGGTTGGGGGAAGCTAAGGGGAGGAGGAATTGCCTCGGGTCTGTTTGTTCACACTTCCCTCTAAACAAGACTGTGCCTCTCTGCACAGAAACAAAGAAACAAACTGCCTCTGGCTGGCAAGATAGAGATGTAGGTGTGAAGAGAACAGAGGGCCTGCTGAGATCCTATTCTCCTGGGTGTTCAAAGGAGAGTGGAATGCACAAGAGGAGACTGCCTAAGTTAGGAAGACAGCATGGGTTTAGCTAGTCTTTTCATAGAGGCTGGCTGTCCTTTACTGTATCCTCTGTACTCTCCCCTACTCTTGTCTCTATTGTTTAATGTTATTTGACTCAAGCAAGCTTTTACAAAGAGAGAAACTAAACAGAGACAGGAAATCACACTAAGGCGTAAAGGACAAAGATAAAGTTCATTTCTGGAGATTTCATTTGCTGTTTTGAAAGTGACAGTCTATGCAAAGTGCTGTACTCAATACATGCAGAAGGTGAATTCTACATCCAATGGAAATGGATCTGGAGAGCAACCATGTAAAGTATACACCATCTTCTGTGCCCCCGTCACCCTCGTATTGCATTGTTGATATCTCATACAGCATGCTTTCTAGCCACGTGCTCTCTGTCTATTCCTGTGGAGATGCACACAATTCTAATCTACTCGGAGTGTACAGGCTTCCCTTGGAGATAGAAGAGGACAAAGAATATTGTGGTCCAGCATGAGTCTAGGATAGGCATACCAACAAGAGGAGAGAAGACAAGAAAGGCTGAAGAGTGAAGACCATGGAGTGGATCTTAGAGGAGATGAGTGAGAAGGATACAGGCAAAGAAGAGAGAGAAGAGGAGAAACAGAACCGTACATGTTAAGACATGAGCTGCCTATAAAAACATATCAAATTCCAAAGTTCATCATTGATAGACCAAAGCTTTGAGCTTACAACTATTTAACTCTGAAGCCTATGGCTAGAGAACACTGTCCCTAGCTTGGCACCAGTGAAGGGTAAATGGGTTTCTGGGGGCATGGGAGGTGTCACCTCTCTCACAGCTTCTGACTACATGCCTGCAGTGACAGCCACTCCAGGCTTAGACAGTCATTGTTTTCAAAGTGCTCTTACCTAATGCAGAGATGAAACAGGGGTCTCAATGGCTCCTGTCAGGGTCTCATGCTCTCTCTGTAATGTAGTGTAGGGTTCCCAGTGTCCAAGTAGACAGTGTGATGAGCCAGTGACCAAGATGTTATCCCTGTACATTTTGAGCTCTCAAAACAAAAAAAATCAAGGGGTTGCTCTCCAGAATCTTTTTCTTTCTCCATGATCCATTGCTTTGAGCCTCATTGCCATCAAAATTTCATTGAGATCTGAGATTACAAGTGGCCTGTGCTCTGAGCCCTCCCTTGGGTTAGTGTAGAACCTGAGGCTCCCAGAAGGTGAGTTCATGGGCCAACAGTTAGTGAGGGCAGAACCCAGTCCCTGGATTCTCTGTAGTGTTCTCTGTCCCTCACCCTCCTTGGGCTGTGGGTGTGAGACTGGCTGCTGGCAGCTTTCCTGCAAGCTTAACCATAGCATAGTTGAATCGGTTTCAAAAACCAATTTTTGTTAGGAGAAGAGGAAAACAATAAAGATCTTAATAGAGAAGGAAACTTGAATGTTGAATTCTTGGCTAAGGAAAAAACTCAAAAAAAAAAAAACCAAAAAAAACAAAAAACAAAAAAACAAAACAAAACAAAACCAGCAACTGCTGACAGAAACAGAAAAAGTGTACATGTTTCCTCAAAGCAGCTGCTATAAACAGGTGAAATTTCTTCTATAAAACTGTCAGGATATTTGTAAGCATACTTTTGGAGTTTCAAAATATAGTATTGTATTAATTGAGAATTTCATAGGTGTGTATAATGTATCTTGATTATATATATATTCTCCCTACTTTCCTTGTATCTCTTTCCAGATTTATCTCTTACTTCAATACCCACTCCCACCTAGTATCCTCTTATGTTATATCCCACCAACTTTAGTTAATGTGACCCATATATCCATATATGCATGGGCATGGTGTCATTCACTGGAGTGTGGTTGACCTGCCTTGGCCACATCCTTCAGGAAAGCTGATTTTTCCTACCCCAGAAACCATCAGCTGTCAGTAGCTGTCAATTGGTGATTGATGAGCTCCTAACCCCTGCATTGTGGAATGCTGACTGGTTGGATCTTGGGCAGGCTCTTGCAGTCTACCACAGCTGCTGGGAGTTCATAAGAGCAACAGTCCTATCATGTCCAGAAGAGACTGCTTCATTTGAGTCTTCCTCAACCTCTGGCTCTTAACAATCGGTCCCTGGGTTTTATGAGAAGGGATGTGACGTAGATGTTTCATTTGTGGCTGAGTAATCCACAGACATTTATACTCTGCACCTGTTATGAGTTTCTACATCAAATTCTATCTGCTGCTACACAAAGGCACTTCTCTAATAGGGTCTGAGAGCCATACCAGTCTGTGATTATAGTGATAAAATTTAGAGGTAAGTTTGATAGTATAATCATTTAGTAGAATTACAGTAATAGGCTCAGGCCTGGGACATTTGAACTTCCCAAACATGAACAGGAGGGGCAAATTTACAATATCATGAAGAAGTTTCTCCCAGTAGAGTAGGCTTTAAGTTCAATCAGAAAGCTTTTGGTTAACTACAAAACATCTGTCTCATTATTGTACCCACAAGTATATCATGCTATACTAATCATCATTGCAGCTCACAGGATGCACAGCTGGGTAAGACGTTTGAAGACTTTTCCTCCCAGTTCCTAGTCATAGCACTCTCTGGTACTATAAAAGATGGCCAATAGTGACAAAGCTTCTTGGTCAGGGTGACAGGACCAACACAGTGCAGAGGTTCTTCCATCTTGTCTTCTTCCTGCAGCCATCCTAGGTTTAAATAGAATTTGATCTCATTGATGTAGAATCCCAGGGGAAACTACCCAATCCTCATATTCTAGCAACCTGAAATGAAGATGCCCTAGATAATTTATCTTGGCTTCTCCTAAACTGCCTGCTTGTGCAAACTTACCCTTCCAGCAAACTGCTCATCTTAGCTTCTGTTAAACTGCTTGCCTGTGCAAAACCTCTCCCTGCTACTAAGGAGTAAGTTACCATAATGCAGTTTTGCCTTTAAAAAAATCCCTTACCCTGAACACTTGGAACTATATTTCAGTTCCAAATACCCGAGTATAGTTGCAGCCAGCTGGAATAAAGACTTTCAATTGGCTATAAACTGTGTCTTAGTGATCATCTTTGGTGGGCTACCCATAAGAGTCAGAACCAATTTGATTTCTCCATATTCTGTAACCAATGTGTGTTGTGGCTTCAGCAAGGTTTTGGTGAACAACCGACAATAATGGCAATATCTGTATGATTTGGGTTGGGGGTGGGGTCTCTAAGATTGGCTTGATGAACAACGAAGATGAGATATCTCACACCTGGCACTGGGATTTTTAATCCACAGTATATTGCCTCTGAGAAGAGTAAGATCTCCTATGTAGGATGACTCCAACAGAACTCTTTTGTATGAATATATAAACACATGTATATCTCTGTGGGTTTGAGGCCAGCCTATTCTAAAGGTAAGTTCCAGGATGGCCAGAGCTGTTACAGAAACCCTATCTTGAAAACCCAACACACACACACACACACACACACACACACACACACACACACACACAGAGAGAGAGAGAGAGAGAGAGAGAGAGTGAGAGAGAGAGAGAGAGAGAGAGAGAGAGGGAGAGAGAGTATAAAACAGTAAGTTTCCAACTTTCAAGCATCCTTAGAGATAGTTATCCTAGTTGTCCCTTGTCTCCCCCTTTCCTTCCCTCCCCTCCCATTCTTCTCCCCACTGAAATCTCCATCTCCCTTATTTACTTTCCTCTTCATGACTTCCAAGATTTCATACTGATGGAATGAGTCTCAGACTTTCTTTTTCATATATCCCTAGATGTGTACATATAGATTCTTGTATCTCAATAAATTGGGATTGAGCCCATTCTTTGTAAACTGCTGCATAATGCTGTACAAAGAAAAAGTCACCAAAATTTACATGACTCTTCTTCTTTTAATTAACACCTAAGTTAGTCTATACATTTTTAGCATTAAAATGTTGAAATGAATATTCTTGTAAAAAGAAATTTATGCCATGGATGATTATTTCTGTAGGGCACGTTCCTATAAATGAAACTACTGTGCATTTTTAAATTTGATGTTCTCATTGACAGGGGTAATAAAGCCTTATCATCCCCAAATATTTGCAGTATGCTAGTACTGTTCAAAGCATCACCCATGTTGTCAAATTTAATCTCACAATAGCCCTGGAAAATAGCCATATTTAAAATAAAGAAAAATACAACAAAGAGAGACAATAGAGTTGTTGCAAGCTACATTGAGAAATTTGCAGTTTCAAACATTCTGGCGTTCTAGTCCATGTTCTTAACTAGCCTGAGTTGCACTGATCATTCATTTTCAAGATTTTAACTATCAGTGGATTTAATTAGCTAAATTTTATTGTAACTATTAATAATTTAATATAAATTTAATTTTAAAATATCAATAAACATGTCACTGGTGTTTTCTGAGATTGACAGCTATTCAGATGTTTATTAGCTTCTTATATATTTTATATTAAGTGATCATTTTTACATGAAGTTTTTTGGGTTTTTTTTTGTTTGGTTGGTTGGGTTTTTTTTGGTTTTTCGAGACAGGGTTTCTCTATATAGCCCTGGCTGTCCTGGAACTCTCTCTGTAGACCAGGCTGGCCTCGAAATCAGAAATCCACCTGTCTCTGCCTCCCAAGTGCTGGGATTAAAGATGTGAGCCACCACTGGCCGGCTCACATGAAGATTTTTTATACCTTTGTTTATATGAAGATTTTTAAAAAATGATTATAAAGATATCTCTGAATATTTTCATTATTCATCACTTATTATGTATATTAAACTATATTTCTTACTCTGTCAATTTTCTTTTGAATTTATGTTATTTCTTATTAAGAGCACATTTTAAGAAACATTTTAGAATCAAATATGTCATTCTTTTTTATAGTATAAATTTTAAAAAATCTTCTATGGAATAATTTCCCCAACCTGTTACTAAAACTACTTCTCAATATTTATTATAATATTTTCCAAACTTTTCTTTTAAAGCATATCATTTAAACATCTTGGTATTGTTTTTACATGTGTTCTGATGTGAAGAACTTTTATCTTAGGTGATTTATTTTTTAATCACTGTTATTCATTTTTGTACTGATTTGAAGTAAAACTCTCATCACAAGTTCCCAAACACTAAGGATTGGATTCTGTACTCCTCTTCTTCTAATGGATTTGGTTAGTCACTGACTCTGCCTTTACTGATCTGCTCTCCCATGTACTTTACAATCATATCACTGAAGCATGTGAATAATATGTTACAATCCACTTCCAGAACAAGTTAGAACAGAGCAGGCTAGGATGGCTGATGAGAGAGCCATATCCATGTAAGCATTTTGTCCTTGTCACCTTCTCTGGCATCACTTGTCTACTCTGCCCTGGGTGCTAAGCAAATAAAAGAGAATATGGCAAGACCTTACCTAGAACTACCTCTTGCTTGGCTACACCCCTGCAACCTAGGTAACTCCTGCAAAGTTCAGTGTTGTCCTCTCTCTATGGCCATAGCCTATGGGTATGTCTGGAAGAGTGGTACAGCCTTGAAGTGAACTTGGGTGTCTCCTTGTTTGCTGTTTACTGTAGCCTGAAACAAGGATTCTCACTTTTCTTCAGTGCCCATGGAGAAGGCCCTGCATCCATCTGATGCAAGCAAAAATTTCCAAACCAATAGCCAGTGCCATTATCAGGTATGAGTTGCAAAATGAAGGTCTCTTCATGATTCTTGCAGAATCATGTTTGTGTAGACTCCTGTTTGTTCACCAATATTGTTTGTTCAATTGTACTGTGGAATTTTGAAAGGATTGCTCTTCCATGCCCGGTTGAAGTTAGGTCTGGCAATATCACCAGTTTTATCCAGCTAAATGGAAACACAAATGATATGTGTTGGCAGTTTTCACAGCCAACATATAGACTGATTCCCCTTACCTTGCCTGAGTAATCATGGGAGCCTGAGTCTAGATGAAGTCTTTATTGACTTGCTTTCCTTAGTGACCAAGATGAATGAACCACACTCCATTCTACCTGTCCGTCTGTGCATGTAGCATGTCTAAGGAGTAAATGTTCCTGACTAAACCATTCAAAATTGGGAGTTGCCACTAAAGTGTGGTTTATTCTGTCTCTACCTATACTAAGTAATCCCATCAGTCAAGAAAGATGCCTTTTAGGGGCTAAAGAGCTTATACTGATAAATCAGCTGCCCACAGACCCTTGATCCCTTTAAACATACTTCTTCAAATATATTTGACTTAGGTTTTATGTTTTTAAACAACTTTAAATTTTTCCTTTATAAGCTACTTGCCACAAAGCCAGAGAGGCTTAAAAAAAAAATGGAACATTGGTAATTGTGCAGCAGTCCTCAGAGATTATATCAAACATTAAAAATTAGTAAACTTGGCTTTATACAAAATACAAATTGTGTTCTGAGTCTCTGAAGTTCATCAGCATACACAGTTGGTTCATTAATTCATCACAGGCATACAGCCTCATATTGGATGTTGGTCCAAAGTGTGCAGACTAGAAGCAAGGGATCCTGTGTCCGAAGAGATCATGTTATATATAACTGTTCAGACAGTTTCTGAGCAACAGTGATGACATATTCATTAATAAGGACAAAGTAGAGATTAGGAGCCACACTCCTTATCACACCAATACATTTAGCAGGGAATCCTTTCTCATCACATCAAGATGTGGCCTGATTTATCATATGGGGATTCTGTAAGTAATATATTGGGCCTCTAACAGAGAACCCTTTAGCATGCTATATCTTCATCTTATATTCTGGTAATTTCATAGCTTAAAGTAGTATTTTTTAAATTGACTATTGTACTGGCTAGTTTTATGTCAACTTGACACAAACTAGAATCACCAAAGAGAAAGGCACATCAATTGAGAAAATGCCTCTTTAAGAGGCAAGCCTATAGGTCATTTTCTTAATTCATGATTGATGGAGGAGGGCCCAGCTTATTATGGCTGGTGCCTTCCCTGGGCTGGTGGTCCTGAGTTCTATAGGAAAGCAGGCTAAACAAGCTATGAGGAACAAGCCAGTATACAGCACTCCTCCATGGCTTCTACATTAGCTCCTGCCTCCAAGTCCTAGCTCTGTTGAAGTTCTTGTCCTGATTTCTTTTGATATTGAACTGTGATATGAAAGCACAATCCAAATAAACCCTTTCCTCCCTGCATTGGTCATGGTGTTTCATCACAATAATAACAACCATAACTAAGACAACTATGCTCTAGAAATGTATATGTTTACAAATAAAGCAAGTATTTTATGCTGAAAGCATTCCATCAGTAAGGGATCAACCCAACTCTAGGTCAACCTCTTAGTTAACCAAACAGTTAAATACAGAATTCAGGGACAGATTTCTGGCTCCATCATCACACAAATGGGAATATCTTGAGTCCTAAATTTATTGGGGTCTTGGTTAGCTGCTAGCATTTTCTTTATAATAACTTAAATTCTGTTTTCTTCCATTAGATTTAATGTGAGAAGCCAGAGGTCATGGGTATCTGTACCTCAGATGTCTATCCTTCACTGAGTCATCTGTTTGGGACTGTGACCCATGACCACACAGAAGTACCAAAGGGATTAATTATAAAAGTTGTACTCCTTAGAAAACAGTACATCCCAGGCTCAAAATGGCCCTCTGAAAGTGACACTAACCCTCCACCCATCTGATGTTCCTCAAAGGGATGTTGTTTATGAAAACTGCCTTTTCAATATGGCATTGGAGAGCAGCAGTCAGGCTGATCAGAATTAAGTCCTGCTCCTTGATACTTCAAGTCTTGGATTTTCTTCAAGAGGCCAACAGAGACATACCCATTAACAGGCAACTGAAACATTCCCTGAAGCCTACTCCAGGTCCTTCTTATCCATGCTGATTGTGTGTGTGTGTGTGTGTGTGTGTGTGTGTGTGTGTGTGTGTGTGCGCACATGCATGTGTGTGTAATATATATATATATATATATATCACATATATGTATACATATATTACACACAAATATATATGTATGTATACATGTATGAATATATGTATGTATACATGTATGTATGTATGAAAAAACTAGAAGGAAGTTGTATTCACCTATGCTAAAGGCTCCATAGAGTAAAGATTGAATGGTTTGAAAAATTGTGTCTTACCCTGTCTGAAAGAATGAAGCATCTCCAGAATGGACCAGAGAGATGCAAGCACATGAGGACAAACTTCAGGGATGGGGTCTTCAGGGACAGACAGGGTATGGGGTACATCTAGGCATAGGGAGTAGGTGAAACTATATACGCAGGAGACAGTTTGCTGTAGTGAACAGCACATTGTGGTATAGATGGGTGTGTCAGTGGTGGAGGCAAAACTGCAATATGTTCTAGGGGTAAAAATGATTTGTGTCTTCCTCTGTGAACATATATAGGGTTAGAGATAGTATGTGTAGCATCCGTGTCTGACTCAGTTAAAGCAGCTTTCCTTAGGAAATGAGTGTTGAAGGTATTGATTTTAGTACTAGAAGGTCACCTCACTGATGGGTAGAGCATAAATGGAAGAAATTCTTCCAAATTGCTGAACTAATGTGTTGAAAGTACCCCCCACTAGATGGGGTACATGGTTGGAGGTTGAAAAGGCACAAGGGCCTCGGGTTGGTAGATATGGTTTAAACTTAAGAAGTAAGCTTAAGAGTTTAAGATGATCACTAACTATTTGTTAAGGAGCTGTTAGCTAGTGTGGTGCCCCTATGAAAGGTGGAAAGTCATAGAAGAAAGTGAAGTTTCCATAATGGTTCACCACTCAAAATAAGCAACACTGAAGTAAAAACTGTGAAAAACCAAAGCTATAAAAATTATAGTTTACGGGCAGTGGTGGTACACACTTTTAATCCCAGCACTTGGGAGGCATAGGCAGGTGGATTTCTGAGTTTGAGGTCAGCCAGGTCTACAGAGTGAGTTCCAGGACAGCCAGGGTTACACAGAGAAACCCTGTCTCAAAAACAAACAAGCAAGCAAAAAATTATAGGTAAAGTCTTGAGTTATCTGTCTCTATGGTAGAAAATTCCAATATTTGTGAGCATATGAAGGCAGCATGTTATAATGAAAGAATCTGGCTTGTGTCTCAGAAGACCAGGCAAGTTGACCTGTTTCTACTTAATACCCATGGTATAATTGTGAGATTATTGTGCCTCTCTGAGGACCAGTCTATCCAACCACAAAGATAATGCCTTTATCAGCCAAAGCACAGGGCACATGTACAGGGAGTCTTTCTTACCAGCCACATGCTGTCAGTGGCCTTCAGTTCCTAGTGCTTTAGACCAATCAGATCTCAGGTCTGTCATGTGGGTGTCTCATCTTCATGAATTTATGGGTCACACATATACCTCACTTTGAAAAAAGTCATGATGAATTTCAAATTCTTCTGGATTCCTTCCAGGACAGAGCATTCTGAGAGACTCAGGTTCAGAGAGCCATTATACTTCTCCATGGGGACTCACATCTTCCCCTGCCATCTGTCTGTAGCAGAGAGACGAGTTGACTTGGCAAGAAGAGAAGGAACAAGAATGTCGGGTCCCCTTAGAGTCCATGAAAGCAATGAATGATGGTTCTGCTTGGGCTTTGGGAGGCCATGATAAAAGGAATTGTGGGAAGATGAGTAGACAGAAAAGAAGGAAATGAATTTACAGGCATGGTAGGAGGGAAAGAAAAAAGGAAGAGAAGGAAGGAGGACAGAAGGAATGAAAGAATGGAGGGAATGAAGAGAGGGAAGAGAAAGGGAAGGGATAACGTGGAGAAAATAATAATGGGGGGAAGGAGAGGAAAGTAGAAAAGGAGGGAAGGAAAAAAGAAATGGAGAAAGGGAAGGAGGTACATCTACTATTTATTGACATCATGCTATGTGTCTGGCACAGTACCAAGCTCATGACTTCTTTTTGCCACCTCCTACCATTTAGTGCTTTCATCAGTTTACAGATAAGTAAGTCACAAGCCTGAGTCAGAAAAGCTAAGTGTCTTATCCAAGGTCACACTAAGTTTCCAAGCCACAAACTGTCTTTTTCAGTAAAACATGCTGCTCTCCCCTCCAGGCCTCTACTCTGTACTGACAGTGCAACTGCCAGTCAGGAACAATAGCAAATGTAGGCCCGGTGAAGTAGGCACATCTTCTTGGGCAGCAGTCTGCTAAGCTGGGCAAGAGCTATACTGGAGTACCCTCTTAGTCTGATGGAGTCCATTCTAGCCCTGCCTTTTTAGGGGTATTGGACAACCTGGCATTCAAAAGAGGTCATGAAGTGGGTTGGTATGCTGGTGGCTCCAGAGGCCCAAGCCTCTGGAGAATTTTCACATGGGGTAGGCAGCTACCTTCAGACAGATTTATTCTTCTTTAAGAATATATATTACAATATTTCCTTGGAGAATCTGAGGGCTGTGAGGAGTATAGGCAAGGAGACTGGACTGAATACAACAGGAACTAGTGCGTCTATTCTCCCTGCCAATGTATGCTTTGCACTTAATGGAACAAATCCCAGGTAGCCACTGTTGTTCCAGACTACCACTCCCTGTAAGTATTTTACCAAAGATTTTAGTCTGGTTGTACAGCTCCCTACATTCAGAAACAGCAATCTGAATTCCATCTCAAATTTTGGGGTGAAGAGAACTCCAAATGTTTCTCCATGACCGGTGCTAGCAGGCCACCACCCCAACCAGTTGCACTGGCTCTCTAGTCTTGATTCAACTCAGAAAGAAGCTGCCCTGAACTCTCTTGCCCAGGTGAAGTATGTCTCCTTGATGCCCTATAGTTCCTCCCCTTCGTGTCTACTCTTTCTTGTATGGCAATGATCTACTCCTGCGGTTTTCCTTCTCACAAGTCTGGAAAAGTATGTTACAATCACCCTTTCCCCAGGGATGTCAAAAGGCAAGTGTGTTCGAAGCTCAGAAACTGTAAGATCAAAGAGCTAGCAGATCCCAGATTCAAGACTTAAACTTATGTAACTTTGTTGTCACTCCAAAGGCTCTAAGCTTTTTTCATCTCAAACTGTTTATTTTTTAAAATAAATAAATAAATAAAATTAATAGGTTGTGACTACTCCTGTGGAATATGTGCTTTCTTTATAGTTAACCTCAATCTGGATACTCATGACTAGTCCCCAAGGGTCTTAGGGTGATGGAATATTCTGCCTTTCAAAGAGAATGATCCCATCATTCACTCACAAGTTTGCCTTTCAATTAACTGAACACTGTGGCTCTTTATTTAATGTTATTTCTATGTAATCTAATTTCAGCTGCAGGTTAATGGACCCTTGGGGAGTTACGGCTAGTTCAGTTTCAAATGAATTTAGCGGCATTCCTAGATTATTGGTTGTTAATGGGATCATCCAGCTGTTTTGACTTCTTTCCAATCCTTCCTGGGGTGACTGTAGAGGAGATGACAAAAACGGAGACAGTGGCTTTCACTTTGTGGTCACTGGCACTGCTGGCTCTCCGTCTGCCACACTTGGCTTCCTGCCCATAGAAAATTACATACTCATAGATGGATCCAGGATTTTCTCCACTGATACTCAGTTGAAGACATGTGTTGAGCACATAATATGTCTCAGGCTCAGAGTTCCACCATTGAAGATCCAGGGAAGGATCAAGCTGCATATGAAAAAGCTCTTCATTTAGTTAGGCAAAATC
Organism: Rhynchomys soricoides; assembly: GCA_019843965.1. Taxonomy (NCBI): domain Eukaryota; kingdom Metazoa; phylum Chordata; class Mammalia; order Rodentia; family Muridae; genus Rhynchomys; species Rhynchomys soricoides. Next base: position 6,860,179 of record JADRCH010000060.1, on the reverse strand, counting down.
ACTAAAGCCACCAAGCTGCAGTTTCCTGATTTGCATTGTTCATTGACAAAGTAGTTATCATACACAGAATGCTCATAAATTCATTCAAATAACATTGAATGCAAGCCTATTCTGGAACATCTTTTAAAGGCGTTGTGTTTGCACACATATGTGCTTGCCTGAGTTTATGTGCACCCGATGCATGCAGATGCTGACAGAGCCCAGAAGAGGAAGGAAGACTGAATCCCCTAGAACTGGAGTTACAGAAGATTGTGAGCTGTCCAATATAGACACTGGAACTGAGCGTCAATAAGAGTAGTAAATGTTTTTAACTGCAGAGCCATCTCTCCAGCCCTGAGTATATGTTTTTATAATAATGATTCTAAGCTCATGGGAGCTTATATGTTCTTAAGGGATATGTATAAGTTAAGGAATACAACAAGTTCTGGTGACTGGCCAAAAGGAAGAATTATAAAAGTTGAGAGGTCAGGGTAAACTTCTCAGAAGTCTTTTGAGTTCAATCTAAGTTTAGGCCTAGGAGGCAGCCAGGAGAATTGGCAGAGTTAGGGAAGGATCAGAACCTCAGTCAGAGACACCAGCATTAAGATATATATATATATGCAAGTGCTAAAGATTAAGCCAAGATGGGGAATATGTATTGAGTGATGCTTCATGAGTGTAAAACACAGAGGATCTGGTAAGCCTGAGAATGCAGATCCTACTTCCTCCTGTGGACAACAGAGCATATGAGAGCCCTCACAGATGAGTGACAGAAAAATTGTGGCTTCCGATGAAGTATTCGGTGGTACCATGTAGTTATGGTTTTGCATGAAAAACTGGAGAAGCAACTAGACCAAGAAGATGGTGCCACAGAAGAAGGAATAAAGGTAGAGATGAGTAGGATGGTTTGCAGGGGCATTGGAAATAAAAATCATAAGATGTAAAGGAAGGAAAACAAGTTGTTTTAACTGCATTAGACTTTTCGAAAAATAGAAGTCAGTTGGTACCCACGTAATGCCCAGAGTATGAACTGGGAACTCCTAAGTCCATGAACATTTTCTATGTTGGAATACTATATTAGTGCTCTTCTGCTCAGAACCTTCTAAATTTAGTATTTGAATAAGAATAATTGGAGATGCTGATAGCACAAGATGTCTTTGACTAAAGACTTTGGAGTGATTCAGTATTCAGTGACTCATGGGATACTTTCCCCAACAATGAGAGTCGGGCTGAATGGGTGTTTTTCATTTTACTCAGATAAAAGCTTCATCTTCATAGGCTTGCTGAACTCTGCCTCTGTGGTGGAATAGTAACTGCCCTGGAAAGGAGGAAAAATCCACAGAGTACAGAATGGTAGCCTTCTTCACGCTGCTTCATGTGTGAAATGGCTTCAGTGCTCAGAGAAATTCTTAGAGGCAATGTTTTACACCTTCTTAAAGCATGAGAAGCCTTCACTTGGGTGAAGGTGATGTTTCCTGTTTTCAGGAACTCACACCCACATTTCTGCACTCTGATGTGTGAGCAGAAGAGGAAGGGCACAGTGTCTGCAAGTAGACCAGCTTGGTTGGAATACCTGCTTTTGCCCAACCATCCCTGAAAGTGTGGGGAGGTTGTCTTCCCGGAGTGAAGAGCGGGTGTGAAATGTAATATGATAAACCACATGCCAGGACAATTGCAATGATCAACTCCAAGCATCCCTGGCCCACATCTCTGAAACTCTGTTTCATTTTCTGCAAGAAGACAGGCTGTCTTGCTATCATCATGTTTATGAGAACTTAAGAAAAGTCTGAGGCTTACAGTGCAAAATGTATTTGTCTGAAGTAGCAGACTGATGGCTGAGGAGCAGCTATGACCAAGGTGTCTGAGAGTCCAGTGTTCTGGTCTTGCACCACCAAAATAATGCCAAACTCCCTGGACACCCCCATCAAAACAAACAAACAAACAAACAAAAAACCCTGCTTTGTGTGGTGTTAACTCTCTGGCTTTCTCTTTGTCTCATGTGATAGATTAGGAACCACTTTGAAATGAGCTTAGAGCTCCTCAGGCTCAAACAGACCTTTTTATGTTTTGGATCTAGTATGTTCACCAAAGGTCATGTGCTAAAGGCTTGGATGCCAGCTCATGGCCTTACAGCAAGTGATTAGCTCATGAATGAATCAGCATATGAGTAGGTTCATAATGTGGCATGTCCTTCGGAAGGTGATACCACTTAGGAAGTAGGACCTCGTTGAAGGAAGTGGCCCCTGGGGCCACACAAGTTTATTTTGTCTTCATACCACCTTCTCTGGTTTCATGAAGTAACTAGCTTTGCCTTTTCATGCCTTTCCATCAAAATATATTTCCTCAGGACAGGCCCAAGGACAGTAGAGCCAAGGATCAGCCAAATGAAACCTTTGAAATGATGAACAAAAACAAACCTCTTCCCTTTTAGGTTGATTTCCTTGGGTGTTTGTCATAGGTATGAGAAACAAATTAATATAGTATATAATATTAATTAATTATAAATATTAAAAATAATTTTCATATATTCTGAACACACCGCCCATATCCCATTTTCTTCCACATCCTCCCTGTCTCTCTAGCCACCCAACTCCATATCCTTTCTTTCTCTGTTTTTTGAAAACAGGAAAAAACAACAAAAGCAAACTAGAATCTTTTAAAAAAAAAAAAAAAACTTTTAAAAATAGACAGTTCTTACTTCTGAACCCCAAACTCTTTTCGAATTCCAGGCTCAAATTGCTGCAGACAGCCTGGCTCAGAATGAGCTTTGTAATGCAGTGGACTGAAGGAACTATGCTATCATTGGCCACTACCTTACAAATGTTAGACACCTAAAGTGCAAGGACTTGGTCATATCCCAATTGTAAGCCCTCTGTACCTCAGCCTTGCTGAGCATTACAGGCACTCAATAAAATTGTCAAAATTAAATATATTAAATATGACAAAGTGTGTCTTTTACTAACTTTTCATTGCAAGAGAGAGAGAGAAAGAGAGAGAGAGAGGCTAAAAACTTGATCTTGCTACATTATGGTATGTCAAATTTGATTAAAAGAGTAGAGGCCACGTCACCACTACACTGTTTGTCCTGGGACCAATTTAGCAGCACCCCAATGTTCTTGTTCCTGCTTGCCCAAGATTTTTGTCATGCGTAGATTTGAACATTCCCTGCTGTGAACAATTACCAAGCCCAAATCCCAACTTTGTCACATGGTTACTGAAGTCCTTGATTAAGTATTTGCTAGAAGCAGAGATAATAGATCTGAGGCACCATGTAACCTCCAACAGATAGGAGCTCACATTGTTGAACAAGGTAAGACTCCATGTGGCCCTGAGAGTTTCCCATGTGCAGCCTCCTCCTCCAGCATAACACTCTACCCTCTGCTTGCTCCAGTGTCTGTCAAACTAGTCAGCTCAGAGTTCAGCCTACCAGCGACTGTGCTTAAAGAGATTAAGTGAGATTTGGAGAACAGCGAGATAAGTTTCTTCACACTGACACAAGTCCATAGGAGCAGTCCTGACCAAAGCGCCACAGAGGTGACTTGCAGAATCCCATGTTACAGTAAAAGAGTGACTGGTGCAAACCTCCCAGCATTACATTTTTTCTACGACAACTTGTTAAAATGCTTTTATAAATCGTGTGTGTTTGTTATGTGTATTGGCGTTTTACCTCACATATGTCTTGGTACAGTATGCTTGAGTTACTGATGGTTGTGAGCTGCCCCGTGGCTGCTGAGAATCAAATGAGGATTCTATGGAAGAGCAGTCAATGTTCATAACCACTAAACCATAATCCAACTTTTTGAAATGGAATTATGAGATCTAAAAGGACTGACTGGCTGGGTCACTCCATGAAGGAAGGCTGCCCTGGTGTGTTTCTGGAGCCTAGCGTGAGGAAGCATTCCATCTTGCCTACGCCAAGCTCTCTAGTTCTGGGGGTTATTGGTTGCTATGGGATACCCTCACTTTTTCCTAACAACAATAGAAGCACAATGTTTATTAAGCACCTATGATTGCTGGTTTTGCACTGGGCATTTAGGATAAATGATAAATGATAACTCGTGGGTCCTGTTTTCATTTAGATAATAAATGAGGAAGTTGAGGAGCAAGCAGACAATTACTGCCTGGTGTGATCATAAATACTCAACTGCAATTCGCTCTGAAAGAATAGAGCACAGACTTACTATGGTTTGTGGTCAAGCAAACTTTCTATAAAGAGTAACATCTAAGCAAGATCTAAAGAAATAATACTACCTTAGAGATGAGGATGGCTGTTTTAAATTAAGTGATGTGCTATGTAGCATAACAGTGTGTCTTATGCCACGGTATGTCCTCAGTACCAGATGTCATGTCTCATCTTAATTTTCCAGGGACTTTTTCTTCAGTCTAGCTTCCACCTTATCTGAATGGTGCCAAGTGCTGTTCTCCTCCCTGAAGACTCAGTGTCATCTTGAGAGACAGTACAAAACAGGTGTGAGTCATTCCATCTTGTGACTTAGAGAATGTGTCTTAGCTACTGAGTCACAGAACTGCACAGGCACAGAACATTTGGATGAGAGACCAAAAAGAGAGGAAGGGAGAGAAAGAGAGAGGGAAAAAATCTTGGCACACAAGATATCTTGAAGCAAATTTATAGCAGGCTGTTAAATGCAAAGCCTCTGGCAAGTGCCACAAGGTAACACATGAGAAATTCAAATCCAGATTCCCAGTGGTAGAACTCAAAAGGAAATGTCAGGGAGCCTGTCCAGGGAACCTCATCCACACTGCAGTTGCAAAGAAAGTCAAAGTGATGGAGAGGGAAAACCTGTAGAGATGTCTGCAACAGTGCATTTTGAGAATTTTGGCCTCCATGGGTCACCCCAAAGGTCCAAGAAGTACCTCTTTCATTGAGATCCACTCCTAACCAAGGGAACACAAGAGGGCTGATCACTGATTTCTGGCCAGAACCTGAAGATGACACTCTTTAGAAACCTAGGGTTTCTTGGAACAAAGAGCACAGCAGCATTTTCCAGGAACCAGTGAGGCAGTGTGGGATGTTTTCTATTGAGAGAGGGCCAGAGCAGGAATATTAAAATTAATAATATAAGTCGTGGTGAAATCTCATTATAAAAACAAATCAGAATTCTAGCAGTTAAGAAAGGAAGGAGGGGAGGCATCTATCAAAATGCACTTGCTTCTATCTGGGGTGAGGGACTTTTGGAGGCTTTTATAGATGTAAGGTGTCTAAAGTATCCAGGAATGGCAATGGTTCTTCCAGGTCCTGAGGTGACATTTAGAGCAGATCTTCCCACTTGTCCCTCTCTTCTCCCCGTTCCATCCCAGAGAGAGAGAAATGGAAAAGAAGTTGTCATTCATGAAACAGTTAAAGCACAAGTCAGATACAGAGAAACCATACCTTTCCCTACAACAGGCTCTTGTAACTGCATCTACGCCCAAGAGAATGAAGAAGACTCATTATAAAACCTATTTGGGCTAAGATCTTTGAGTGGGCACTGGGGTACTAAATCAAGACAATGGCTGGAACTTAAAATGGCTTAAAAAGCTATGAGTGAGTTTGCATTGTTTTTATTAGGGGCATGAAAAGATGGACCTACTGCATAAATTTCAAAGAGGTGACTGGAGAAAGCAATAGAAGGTTGTTTTAATTGCTTTTTCAAGCTGTGCTTTTTTGACCTGCATTTTATGGATGTTATTTCATCACTTATAAGCAGCAAGGAGCAAAGATCTCTCAAAATTACTTAGGCCTAAGAAATGCTAAGCGTGTATCAAATGTACACCATCCATTATCCTCCACTTAGGATGTGAAAAAGTCTTTTGTGTTTTCCTGACTTTAACTGCCTTGAGTTGCTAATGAAATACAAGAAATATTTGTCAAAATCTCTTTTGAAAGAATGTTTGTGTGATTCTTCGTGTGTGCACACGTGTGTGCAGGTGTAAATGCATGTAAAGGGGTGTGACAACCATAAGTCAACCTTGAGTGTCATTCTCCAATAGCTGGCCATCTTGTTTTTGTTGTTGTTCGGTTGGTTGGTTTTGATTAGCAGTTCTTCGAGTGTTTCATATACTGTGTCTTGATCATATTAATATTTTCCTCCACTCTTCACATATCTATACCCTTCCTTACCTACCCAACTCTGTGTCCTCTTTTAGCCACGGATTAATGCATCTGGAGTTCTGAGATAGGATCTATCGCTGGGATGTGGCACTTGAAGATTAGGCTAGGCCATATGACCTGTGAGCCCTAAGATCTTCCTGTTTCCACCTCCACGTCACTGGGCTTCTAAGCACACATACCATGCCTGGATTTTATGGAGGTTCTAGGGCTTAAATTTAGATTCTTGTGTTCCCATGGCAAACACTTTATGGACCCGAGCTATATATTGAATTCTATACTCTTTATGGTTAATCTTGTTATCACTAACTCTAACACCAAGCTAGTAGGGACTTTAGCATGTCAACCAGTGATTCTCACCCAGGAAGCTTTCAAGAACTGAGTCCTTAGGAATGAATACAGCAGAATGAGAAAACCATGTGATAGGCAACTGCCTCACTCCATCCTGGGCCACTCTGAAGGACTCTGAACTTGACCAACTGCTACAACTGAGATATAGCTGAGTCCTTTCGTTGTGTCCCACTCTTAACTTTCTTACTGCATGAGCATTGAAATAGAAGCAGGAACACACATATATTATGCACATCTACACACACATGCAAATGATACACTTAGGCAGACATACATGCATGTATGTAGACATACACATGAACACACATGCATATATACTAATCCTGCAAAAAAACCACGACTCTCACCTAAAAGGATGGTTTATTCTAGAGTCAAATTTGAGTGACCATGACCCAGGACACAGATTTAGTTTACTCTAAATTCCATGTTTCAACATGGGAACAATTTCACAATGGTTTATAGTTTTACAGACCAAAGATAGTAACAAACCAGGTAAGTTTAAAATGCATTGGTAGGTATATCAGAGAGATGGTTACAGCAAGGAAGATTTTCTGCAGGCCTCAGATGCTGATGCCATTCTTAGCTTTGGTGTTGGTAGAAGGTAGTGGTCTGCTGATTTAAGAGATTCCAAAAGGCTTTTTGTCTGTTTGTTTTGTTTTAATCTATTAGTCACACAGTTGGTTGTGGAATGGTTTTGCATGAATCTAAAGCTAGTCTAAGATAAAATAATTAGGTCTGGGCCTGCAACATCACAATCTTTCCAGATCACCATAATTCTAACCAGAAAAATCAGCCTTTCTCTGCTGACACAGCTTCTTACCAGAAATTTTTGTCAATAACCCTCATTCATACTTATGCACACATACATGCACATGCTCGTGCACATGCACACACATCAAACTTTCTCCTCTCTACCACATCAGAAATTACACCAGTGCTGGGAAGGGAAAGGTTGATTTCTTGAAAAGTTATGACTTGAAAGGAAGGGTATTTGTGGTTACAGAGAGGAGTAAACCACATCAACCCACACTCCAAACCCACATTGCTTTAGTAAGCCCTTTTCCTTTCCTACGGTCCCTCTCCCTCTCCCTCTCCCTCTCCCTCTCCCTCTCCCTCTCCCTCTCCCTCTCCCTCTCCCTCTCCCTCTTCCTCTCCCTCACCTTCTCCCTCACCCTTTCCCTCACCCTCTCCCTCTCCCTCACCCTTTCCCTCACCCTCACCCTCTTCCTCTCCCTCACCCTCTCCCTCTCCCTCTTCCTCTCCCTCACCTTCTCCGTCACCCTTTCCCTCTCCTTCTCCCTCACCCTCTCCCTTTCCCTCACCCTCACCCTCTTCCTCTCCCTCTCCCTCTCCCTCACCTTCTCCCTCTCCCTCACCCTCTTCTCTCACCCCTCCCTCCCTACCCCCCCTCTCCCTCCTTCTGTTTCCCTCTCTCCCTCCCTTCTCTTGTCCTCCTCTCCACTCTCCTCTTCATTGCCCAGATTCTCTCCCAAATCCCATCTCTTTGTATGCCGTTTGCCTCCTTTGTCCAAAAATGATTCACCTTTAGCCCCAACCAGCTACCTAAAGGTTTGCCCAGCTCCTTGCACTTTCTTGGATCATCCCACATGATGCTTGTAAAAAGTTATCTCCATCTTCTTTTCTGTATCTAAGTAAAGATTGCCAATAAATCTACTAATTTAGTAAGTCAAAATTACCCAAGCCTCTTGGATTCTTGTCCTACTAACGAACCTACACTCTCTTTTCCATCCATGCTTGTCACTGATGTGCTTCATGCATAGTCTCACATATAATCTAAACTGTATAAAAATACAGGAACTCATGAAAGCCAGTCATTTTCCCCATTTTCATGGGAGTGTAGGTTTTCATGTGTGTGGGCACATCCATATGTGTGTGTGGGAGCTGGTATCCCTGTTAACATTTTCAAAAGCTGGAGTTACATGCATGCCCTCAAACTCATGTCCTCATGATTGCATGGCGAGTGTTTTGATCACTGAGCCATCTCCCAAGCCCTGGCTACTTATTTCTAGTGTGTGCATGGCATTTAAGAATTACACCAAAATCACATTTCTTAAAATCACAATCCTTTGTCATCAGCTGGAAGAGTAGGACAAATTTTCAAAGTGAAGTAAGCTTCTGTATCTATATTTATATCTGCATTCATTCCACAAGTGCCTCAATGACAAAAAATTGTCTGCAAATTTTTAAGAAAGCAAGACACTTGGAAACCAGAATATATTTCAAGATATAAAATTAAATTGTATTTTATTAGAAATGAAAATCAGAATAAAGCATAAGAAGAGGCCATCAGTCTTTCAGGGCCTCAAAGGTGATAATAAAAAGAAAACAAATAAACTGTCCTTATCCATTTAAAAATAGATATTAAGAATACAGCAGCATATCATTTCCTGTCTGTCTCTGCAAGGGCAGTCTCAGCTCCCAGGCAACTAGCTCCATGGAGCAATACTGCTATATTCCTCATGTTGTGTGTTTTTCCATAGGGAATATTACCGAATTTTGATGACTTCATTTTACTGATTAATACCCAACTCATCACCCTTATCTATGAATCTAAACCTTGACAGAGAATGATGCAGCAAAACCCTTTGGCTTAAAAGAAAAATAAGGAATATTCTTCATCAAAAGAAACTAGGGCTTGATAGGCATTTGTCCATGGGAACTGTAGTAAGAAGATGAGGTGGGGTCTAGCATATCTATGCCCATTCAAGCTACAAGTCCAGCTGCAATGTAGTATAAACCAGAAAGAATTCTATCAACTGTACTTTTACTCTCTTTCTACTGTTCCATGAAACAAACATGATACAAATAACAGTTCCTGATTATCCCCAAAGATAGAAGCAAGAACAATTATCTTGAGACAGGAAGGAAAAGCCTTAAAGATCCATAAAGAAGATAATTTTCTGAAAGCCAAGAAGCTCAAAATCATCCTGTGCTGGCTGGCATCAGAAGGCATTCTACCTGTGTTGGTGTATTTCACACAGCTAGTAGACTGAGGACATGATCCAGGTGTGATTTCCAGGAATTGGTAAAGAGAGCTAAAGTGAGAAATGATGACTTCATATTCACAAAAGAGCTGGTGATTTGGAAGAAAAAGAATACTCAAGAGAGATTCTTTGCAACTCGACCTGGAGAAATGAGGGCAAACTTTGATAATAGGCATAAATAAATGAAGGAAGATTTTGGTCTGATGGAGAGAAGAACATTTGCATAGCAAAAGCCAATGAATGGACTGTGCTGTGAGAAAATGAGCAAGAAATTTATGGTGGTTTGAATATGCTTGGCCCATGGGAAGTGCTCTACTATTAGGGAGTGTGGTCTTAGTGGAATAGGTGTAGCTTTGTTGGAGGAAGTGAATCAGTATAGGGGTGGGCTTTGAGGGATCCTAGTGCTCAAACCCTGACTTCTGCAGGAGACAGTCTCTCCTGACTGCCTTCAGGATCAGCTCCTTCTCCAGCATCATGTCTTCTTGGATGCTGCCATGCTTCTAGTCATGATGATAATGGACTGAGCCTTGGAAACTGTAAGACAGCCCCAACTAAATGTCCTTTATATGAATTGCCTTGGTCATGGTGTCTCTTCTCAGCAATAAAACCTAAGCTAAGACAGTATCAATACTAAGTAATATTCTAATATGCAATCTGGAGCCCATCTGTCACATATTTTATTCATGGACCTTACCCAGCATAAAAATATAAACTGGGCATGCTCAATCTACCCCTTCCATCACTGAGCACAATTAAGTCTATAATTCCTTCTGATAGATATATGTCATGCATGTTGTGTCTCTTTACCCTTACCTTCTTAGAAAAATGTGTTCAACCAACAGCCCTATTTCTTAATATGCTCTCTATTTTTTGCTCTAAGATACTACCTGTAATCAGTTTAGTTTTATATGTTTCATTAACATTGTGTCCAAAAACATTTGATATTAACTCTAGCTTAGCACTGGACATTTGTTCCATGGAGCAGACACAGTAGCCTAGGACTCCCAGAACCAGAAACACACACAGTACTTTTGTATCACTGTGACCAAAGTCCCTCAAAGAAAGAAATCTAGAAAAGGATTATTTTGGTTCACAGTTTCATAGACTTTACAGTTCAGAATAAGTAAAAGTTGCTGTGTTTGTGCTCTGCAGAGTATGAGGCTTATGTCCAATCACATCAGGGCAGACCAGGAGGAAGACTATAACCTGAAGGAAGGGCAGATACAACCTTCAAAGACCCACCATTAGTGATCTACCTCTAGCAACTAGGCTCTACCTCCTAAAGGCTCCATAGCCTTAAATTCCATCATCTTGTGACAAATCATTTCAAGCAATAACATGTGAGGAAAGTTTCAGATTCAAGTCATTCTTGGCCCTAAAGACTTGTGTATTTACTTTAACTTCAAAAAGCCCCATGGCCTTAACATTCAATACTCATTTGGAAGTCTGGAGTTCAAAGTCCTTGTGAGGTTCTATTGGCTGTTAATCAATTAGTTGTTAGTCCCTGTGAAATCAAAAGGTAGTTTATGCACTTCCAATGCACAGTAGCTTGGAATGAACATTCACATCCTGAAGAAGAATAAGATGTCAACAAAGAAGGACTACACAAGAGTAAGACAAAACCCCAGCAAGGAAACATCAAATCCTATTTCTCCATGTGCAGCTGCCAGGGTATACAGTTGCATGATATACAATGACACGATGTGAACTCTGATGGCCTTGAATAGGTTTGTCCCCATGACTTCACCACCTGCAGCACACCTGGGCTTCCTTCTTGACTAGCTTCACTAGGACCCTGCAACTTTTCTCAGTAGATGTTCTATGCTTGTATATTCACTGCTAACTCTCGTTTCCTACAGACATGGTGTCTGCTCAAACTCTTCTCACTGTAAGCGCATATTGATTGCTATTGCTCTATTTCCCAGCCTGGGTGGTGAGATGCTAGCAGCAATGCCACAGTAAGAGGCCATGCATTTTTCAACCCTGGGACATGTTTCAAAGACATGCCAGAAGTACATGCCAAGATAGCTTGAGAGGGAAAGGGAGAAGACAGATGAGTCTAAGCTGAATCTGAGAGAAGTACTCAAAGTGTGGTGACTGGAGTGGGAAGTAGAAAATGGAACCAAGGATTAGATTTTGATCCACAAAGGGGTGGGGTGGCTTACAGAGGGCTTAGCAGGCTAGAAGATGTAGGACTCTCAGCTCTCGCTTTCCTGTTTGCCTATGCCAGAATTCTCCTCCTCATATTGGACTCCTACCACTAGACCATTAACCCAGTTGAAGCTGGCTGGAAAGGTACAGACCTCCCTTTGTGAATGCAATCAGAAATTACATATGGAGCTGTGGGTGAAGATTTCATGAAAATAGTCAGGACAGAGCTATTCTCCTCCCGATTCTGTTTGAGAACCTTTCCAGACTTCTGTTACTGGAGGTTGAAGACTAAATCCCATAGTTTGGCTTTTTTTTTTTCTTTCAGCTAATTAGAGTAGGCATCTTCCCATCTATCTACCTAAGTAAACATCTCCCTGACACCTGCTACTTACCAGGCTGTGGAAAAAAGAGCTAAAAGAAGCACAGAGTCTGCTCTCAGGAAGCTTATGGTCATCCCTCACATATAGCACCATCTGGTCTTATTTCCCTTTCTGGAATATCTCCCATGCATGATACCCATTTAAACAGACCATCCCGGGCTAACAGGTGTTCTCAGATCACCTCAGTGTCCTGAATAGACTTCCTCAGGCAGGTGAAGCCTCGTTTTAAACCTATTTCTGTTGCTTTCTGACAAGTTGCTTAACATTTCTGTGCCTTGCAAGGTTGAAGTAAGGATTGGAAGGTTTAGATTAAGCTCCTGGGTAAATATGACCACACAGGAGTCATTGTTTTACTACAATACTTTTCTTCACTCTTCTCTCTGTACCTCATTTGCATGTGCTCTCAGCTCAAAGGGGCTGACCCCTTGCTTTACCCTTCCCATGATTTGCAAGTCTGGCTGGCTCTTCCCAATAGCAACCCTCAACATACCTCTCAGGCAGCAGGTAAGGCCTAGGATGCTGTCCTGGGATCACAGGTGGGGGGCTCTCCTTCCTGAATAGGCTGTAACTGGGACATGACTCTTGTCCTATCTCAGCCTAGAAGGATGAAAAGGGACATAATGTTATTCAAGTCCTACAATGAGAAACCTAGGATATTATAGCCTGATACACTGGACTTCTAGAGTTAACCAGAAAATCTAATGTTCCCCAGAATTTCAACATCATGGTGTTTGTCTGCTTTGTCTCATAAATTCCCTGAAGGCCAATCCTGCACTCACTGACCCACATTCTAGTATTTACAGCTCATTCTGTGCCTAAGGCAGAATAAAGAGACTGGGACACTTAGTAAATCCTTTATGAGAACTACTGTGATGTCAGCCCTACAGGCAAAGAAGTCTGAGAGCAATCAGAGATTGTTAAGGTTTTTTTCCCTACAACAAAGAAATCCATCATCATCACTGTGATCATTGTCACCATCATTGTTATGCCCAGCATCAGCAGCACTACCACCATCACCACTAACATCATAGTTAGCATGACCATTTTCTCTATCATTATTATCACTATCATAAGCATCCATGACCACCATCACTACTATCATAATCACCATTATAACCATCATCACAATCAACATCACAATAATTACAATCATCACCATTATAATCAGCACCATTATCACCATCATCATCCTCATCATCCTGGTCATCACCATCATCATCATCTCTATGGTCATCTGTTTTCATCTCTGTGTTAACAGTACATTGCTTGACAAAAAGGTAGATTTTCAGTAAATGTTTCATGGTGAACTGAATATAATTGACTCGCTTTCAGTTTTTAAAGCAATTCAGCCAACTTTCATTCCTTAAGGAATAAATTAATTGTTCTCTAAAGTAGTCATAGAAGTTTGCAAATCAGCAGATAGTAAACTGAACTAAACTACAGTAGACATTGATTTCTACTTCTCTGCCATAGTTAGGGTTTCCATTGTTGTGAAGAGACACCATGACCAAGGCAACTCTTATAAAGGACATTTAATTGGGGCTGGCTCACATCTTGATCTGAAGACTGCTAGAAGAGAACTGACTCCCATCTAGAAGGAGGGTCTAAGCCCACCCCCACAGTGACACATTTCATCCAACAAAGCCACACCTACTCCAACAAAACCATGCCTCTTAACAGTGCCATTCCCTGGGCCAACCATATTCAAGCCACCACATTCCCCGTGATCCCTAGCTGACCCTGCTTCTCATGCCATGGAAATTCTAGGTCCTTACTCTGTAGCTTGCCTAGGCAACAAGGCAGTTTAGGCCAATGATGCATAGAGAGAAGTTTCCTGAGCTTGGGACTCTGGTTTAGAAATTACTCCACCCTACTTTCTGATTAAAAACTGGATTTAAAAAAAAAAAAAAAAAACCAACCTCTCAGCACCTATTCCTGCCTCTTTCTTTGGACATTTTTTATCTTAGGACCATGCTGCATTTCTTGGGCTTCATTAATACTGACTAAATCAGCACTAATAATGAATCACCACCTCTGGACATCTAATTACCAGGCAAAGAATAATCTCTCTTGTTTAAGTCATGTTTAGTTGAATATTATTGCTTCTAGTTAAAATCCCTGATATACTTGGCTAGAGTTGTCTGTACCTGTGGATTCCCTTACCTGTGAGATGCTGCTGTATGTGTCCAACTGCTGCAAAGCTTGTGTTAATGTCCATAAATGTTTACAACTAGGCATCACTGCCTATGGGAGGCCAATAATACAAACCAAGGCTCTGTTTGTAGAGAGACAAGGAAGGAGGACATGGGTTCTACTGTGTTTGGGCCTGAGGGAACCTATCTTAGCTACTTTCTAGCTGTAATACATGTTAGCACAGGGTGTCATAACGGCCTACCATAGACTGGCAGATTTAAACCACAGGAATTTATTTTTCACAGTTCTAGGCTGAGGATTCTAATATTAAGGTACTTGCTGATTCAGATTTCCACATACACTCTCTTTCTGAACTATTGAAGGCTGCCATTGGGTTGTATCCTCAAAGGAGAATGGGCTCTCTTGTTTCTTCCTTTAAGGGCAATAATTCCATCATGAAAGCCCCTTGCATGATCATCATCTCATCTAAACCTATTTATCTCCTAAAGGCTCCATCTCTAAACACAATCCCATGGAGGATTAGACAACATATGAATTTGGGGTGTGTGTGATAATTTCTCCCAAAAACTGGAATATATCATTTGTTGTACACAACTGAGTCCACAGCACAGACCTTAGGCATGTATTAGCAACCTGACATGCAATTTCCATATCTGCAATGTACAGCAGGGCAGCTTACCCCAGATCCTTGTGGAGTAAAGTAAAATAAAGTACATGACGTTCTCAACACATTATTGGGCACGAGGTAAGAACACTATTACTGCCGGGTACCTTTTGTGTTCTCTCTATTACTCCAGGCTGCCTTTTGTGTTCTCACTCTGGACTTATCCGAGCAGCAGCAAAGGGGATCAGAGGGAACAAGTAAAGAACAGCTTACAAACCATCATGGGCTTGATTTCTAGAGAGTACACAGAAATGTCTCCAAACTTGCTTTCTTGCATTAAATGAAGTCAAATGTTCTGCCACGCTGCATACTTGTGTCCAGTCTGATCCTCTTGACTGGAGACCATATTCCATTCTCTGACTAGTTGCAAGTTATTCCCCAGAGTTCTACACTTTTGCAGATCCTCCTGATTTCCCTGCTCCCGGTCAGCCCCTCCTCTAACCAACCTGGGCACCCTCTTCTGGCCAACCACAAAACTGTGCATTTGATTGTTACAATCTGATAAAGTGCAAACTCAGCACCGACTACAGTCCTGGAAGATGTAACAAAGTGTGTGAATGAAAGACTGCATGCCCATGATAATAGAATTAAATTTACTGGTAAATAAAACCTTTCTATGCATCTGTACACTCGGTATATGAAATAAAGTGATTTTGTCTGCTCTCTTGTTTTCTGTAGGATAAACTTGGTGTATTTGTTACATCCACTGGACGTTTTTCAGTGAGCCTCTGCTTTATTGTTGCAAAAATGAATAGACTGTTACTATCTTATTTGAGTGAGATCATGCAAAGAAACAAAACATATGTTTAGAAATTGAGGAGGCACGATTAATAATTCATGAGCTAAATTAGCAATCATAATGGAAACTTAGAAGTGAATGATGGCAAATAGGATTACACATTATAGCTTAAGTAATGCAATTTAAAGAATACTTAGAGGGAAATATACTGTCCTAAATCTATGTATTGGAAAAAATTAAATGTCTAAAAGTACACGTATAACTTATGAATTAGAAGAAAAGATAGAGACTAAGCAAAAAGAAGCAAAAAGACAAAGTAAAGAAAAATTAAGTAGAAATAAGGATACTGTAAATATTTATATATCTATGTAGATATATGTTTTTAAAGTAATTCATGGGGCTGGAGCGATGGCCCATTACTTAACAGATCTCATTGCTCTTTAAGATGACTAGAGTTCAGGTCCAAGCACGCATGTCAGGTGGCTCAAAACTGCCTGTAACTCTAGCTCCAGGGGATCTGATAACCTCTTTGGGTTCCAGCAAGCACCTGCTCAAGTATAATCACACACATGTATATACTCACACATACACACAAATATACACAAACACAAACACAAACAGATCATTACCTGTACCCTGTCCCTTTTCCAGATCCAGACAGGATTCTAATCTATGTGTGTACTCTCCAGGTGAGTCACCCAAGACCCTTCCCCATGCCATCTCTCCATGCCCAGGCCCAGTTAGGAGTTACACTAAATAAGTTTTCTCTAGGTAAGTCACTCCAAACTCCTGACTGTGCCATCCCTCCATGCCCTGGACCAATGAGGAATCATACCCGCATGCTCTATGAGGATACTTGACTCAGATCCCTACTCTTGCATCACCTTCATATGCTAAGACCCAGCTGGAAGCCACATTCATGTACTTTCTTGATTGCCACTGAACTAGAGTCATGAAAGACTCATTAATAAAAATCAACACTGAGTACCTGATGAACTGACCTACAGAACAATTATAAACATTGTCAAAGACGCCACACAGCTTACTGAGGAAGTCCAAGAAAAGCAAGCACTCAGCTGAAAGAAATAATAAAGACAATTCCTGATTCGAAAACTGACTTTGATAAGTAGAAATACCTGGTCCTATTAAAAGGATTTAGAACCTGAAGCTAGAGCAGTCACAGGCCCTAGGGCAGAACCCAGTGCTATTATCCTGTTGAATGGATATAGAACTAAAAAGGACTCCTAATGACTTATCACTGTACACATAGATCAGAGCATCTCTAAATCCCATCAGAGAAACATCTCCTTACAGAAGATGGCAATAAGCCAAGAGACTCTCGACAATGTTTAGAGAACAAAGGACTACAGAGTACTTATCCTGAAATTGGACATTCATGTTACAGCCTTCACCCCAAGACTCAACCAGACTTGCAGAACAAAGAGACAGAAAGAACTAGATTTGATGATACCTTAAAAAAAAAAAAAAAAAGGTGTTTTCCTGACCTAACAGGGAAGATGTACACATGAATTCATAGCAATTATGACTGTGTGCACCAGACCTGCACAAGGTCCAGCCAGACA
This sequence comes from Rhynchomys soricoides, assembly GCA_019843965.1. Taxonomy (NCBI): domain Eukaryota; kingdom Metazoa; phylum Chordata; class Mammalia; order Rodentia; family Muridae; genus Rhynchomys; species Rhynchomys soricoides. Next base: position 6,843,064 of record JADRCH010000060.1, on the reverse strand, counting down.
AAACTCCAGACAAAACTCCAGTATAGATGGGGTGGTGAATGTGGAGTTATTGATATTTGATAGCTTCTAGGAGAGACAGAGTCTATTTTCTTTAATCACATAACCCCCTGACCCATAGACTGACCACATACCAGAGTGGGTCCCAAGCCCAATACAATCTGGAAATACAAACTGAACTCACTGGGGGAAAAAAGAAGTCAACTCAAAGTTTGTGGAAAGGAATGGAATGGTGCTGGGAGTGATAAGAAAGATGAGGGGCGAATATGTTCAAAATACAGTGAACGAATCCTCAAAAAATAATAAAGAGTTGAAGATAAAGAGTTGAGTTCAACCCCTGGAGTCCATGTGATAGAAGGAGAGAAGGAACTTTCACAAGTTGTTCTCTGATTTCCACATGTGCACATGCATGTGAGCACACACACACATACACATACACAAGTAACAGTAATAAAAGCCACTGACTATAAAAAGACTCAGTAGGATCATAACATTTGTTTACATCTACACAACCAACAGAGTGAGACTACTGTTATAAATTCTGTTAAGATTATCAAAATCTGTAACGATTAAAGTCAACTTGCACATAACTTTTTACTTCAACAAACACATGGAATATAGTAAGAAAGGGATTCATGCTTGGAACTGTAAACCTAGTCAATTACCCATGGCTGGAGATGTCATAGGTCCTAGACGAGAATCTACTACAGCCATTTTCCTAAACCAGTATTACTTCTACCCATGTTCTAAACGTTTAACTTTATATTCAGAGATACAGTGATTCTCATCTCTCATCATTTTTTCAAAAGACAGAAGCTATTACAGAGATCAATAATGGATCACACCACAGAGAATAATGATTGTGTAGTGCCTATCTCCTATTGGTACATCTACAGCACAAATTCTATACCTAAGGCTTTGGGACCATTGTGGAAGAATAACTGGAAAAGCCAGAGGACGCTCTTACCTGCTGCAAAATGGTCTTCTCGACAAAAGCATGATATACTGATGGATCTCAACAGTATGAGTACCTTCATAAGAACTGCATAATGACATCAGTGTACATGCCAACATGGGTGAGGGAACTATCTCTCACAATGTTCTACTGCTACATAATGAGCTATAGGCAGCCAATGTCTGTAGATGAAGAAAGAACCCATTTACTCCAAGGACAAGCCTGCTGACAGGTTACCCAATCTCAAGGTGTAAGACCTAAATACACACATATGTATGAATATAAATGAACAAATTGACTAGAGATTATATATATATAATATATATATTATATATATGTGTGTGTGTGTGTATTATAATGTAAATAATATAATATAGTCCTGTTGACTCCAGTTTGTGTGTGTGTGTGTGTGTGTGTGTGTGTGTGTGTGTGTGTGTGTGTATAATCATTTTTAGAACCAAGAAAAACTATAATGCTCTGGCAGGAAACAAGAACCTTGGGCTTCTGTGTTCTTTTGCTCTGTAACTGATACCTTCACTGGTAGGCATGAGAAGTTATACTTATGGAACCTATGGAGATGTTATAACACATCAGTACCTCTTCAGGCCAACACTTCTAATCTATAAAGTCTCTACATTCACACACATGGTCTCTTTCCTTTGTGTCTGAGCTATCATTGGAGCGATCTGAAGTTAACCAGCTGACTATGAGCTGTTACATGGACTGTGGTGGATAATACTGACTGTTACCTTGATGGATTCAGAGACACATAGAAGATTAGTGAAACTCACCCCTAGCTGTGTCTCTGAGGGTGTTTCCATTGGATCATAAGGACTCTAGCATTATCAAAGGTTTAATCCACTGATAGATTCAAACTTCGAAAAGATTATTGAGGGTTGGTAGAACTGTTCAAGGGAGAGCCCAGGTAGTGGAAGTAGGCATGCCTTTGAGAGGTCTATCTTGGCCCTGAGCCCTTTCTATTTCACCTCTCTCTCTGCTTTCTGCCTGTTTTGAGGTAAGTGTACCTATTCTACCTCATCTTTGACTTTAAGCAATGTCTTTATCTGCCATTAGACTGAGACTTCTGAAACCATGTCTGAAATAAATCTTCCCTTTTGTCCATTGCCTTTCCCACAGTGACAATCCCTGACTAATATAAGGTCTGTCACCTAGGAAGAGTAATAGGATGTTCATTATTAAATGTCAGCTTAGCTGGATCTAGAATCACCTAGGAGAGACCTCTAGGCAAGCTTGTGAGGGATGATGTCGATTAACTTAGCCTCCGGGATGTCTGGAGAGATGTCTAGATTAAGTGAACTGAAGTGAGAAGACCCACTTTGATCCATGCATTTGCTTGGATGCTTAAGTGACTGCTTTATTGGAGAAAGTCTATGCATACCATCATTGATTTCTTCTGCTTCCTGACTGTGCATGCAATGTGACGCAATGCCTCAAGCTCCTGCCACCATTACTTCCCCACTCCAATATACTATATACCTCTAACTATGAGCTTTCTTATCCTCAGACCTTTAGACACTACTTGTTGATAATACACACATATACATGTTTATACACTCCACATATGTGTACATACAGACATAAACATACACCTCTTATTTTCAGTTCCAAGCCTTTGTCCTACTTGTCCCTCTTACATGGACTCTCCTCCTGTCACTTCCTATAAGATAATTCCTCACTGTCATCCTCTAAGGACTTTCTCATGGGCCAACTTGCAAGAAGGTCCCCTTGATAATTTTCCTGGCCTGTCTTCTGTGGGAGTAGGAAGTTGAAAGCTTTGTATGGCAGTTTCATGACACAGGTGTTCTGAGGCTACCTCAAAGGATGGGGAAATGCAGGTGACTCATATAGAAATATGAGTCAGCCTTACATTAAAGACAATCTGCCCTTCAACAACTTCTTATACCCTGCAGGAAGAAACTAAGCCTTTAGCTTGAAGACAGTTCTAACGTTCCAAGACTACCGTAACAAGGTGCTGCTATGAACTACAGGGCTTAAAAGAACAGATGTGGGGCTGGAGAGGTGGCTCAGAGGTAAAGAGCACTGACTGCTCTTCCAGAGGTCCTGAGTTCAATTCCCAGCAACCACATGGTGGCTCACAACCATCTACAATGTGATCTCATACCCTCTTCTGATGTGTCTGAAGACAGCTACAGTGTACTCATATACATAAAATAAATAAATCTTTAAAAAAAAAAAAGGAACAGATGTATATTCTGATACCATTGAGGAGGCTGGGAGTGAGAAACTGAGGTGCTGGTAGAACTGTCCCTCCTCTAAAGCCTGCAGGGACAGTGCTATCATATGCCTGTCCTTTGATTTCTAGACATTGCCTGAAACCCTTGCTATTTATTCCTTGTAGCTCTGTCATTCTGACCCCTGCCTCTTTCTTCAACTAACATTCTCTTGTCAGCTGACTTACCCTTAATGACATTTCTCACTGATTTTAACACCAATCCTAATCCAATAGGATGCCATTTTAAGCAGTTATATTCATCAAGACTCCAGTTCTAGATAAGATCAAAATCTGGGGTTCTAGGTGAGCATGAAATTCTATTGAACACTCTTCGACCTGGTCTGGAGATGGAGGATGTGAAGATCCTGTGTACTCCCCTGTTTTGTGTGTGCTGACATGTCCATCAGTGTCTTGGCTTTCCAGGATGGATACATTTGCCCGCCTACTTGAAAGATCCTTGTCTCTTAATGTATTGTGGTATATTGAGAGTTAAGTCGATTTGGGTTTTACTTCACATCACTGTCTTTTCACCTTTTAGTATCCAAAGGATAACATAGTGTCAGATCCATGACTAGTGCTTAGAAAATACAAGCAGAATTTGATGTTTGTAAGACTGGATAGTAGCATCTCCACACTTGAGGATCAAACTACCATTCTTCTACTTTTCCACTGGGATAGTGGGTTCTGTCTGTAACTCATGTGCCCTGTAGCTATAGGGTAACCACTTGTCTGCTCTGACCACACTTTCATTCATATATCTATCTATCTCCTGGACTGTAGTGCCAGCCTCCATTTTCTGATTTCTATTATCTTAAACATCACATGGGCCACACTCAGGTAGAACGGAGGTTATTAAGAGGTATGCATCAAAGACTATTTAGGGCAGTTTCACTGAAGTGCATCAAACAACTTCAATTCACCACCATGAACATTTTCTCCTTTAAACAGATGTGCCTGCTGCTCCTGTGAGAAGCCTTTCCCCAATCTGCCTGGCAGGCAGTCAGCGTGGTGTGGAAATTCCTCTGGTGAAGATTGCCAGGGATGCCAGAGAGCAACAATAAACACAGTCTTTTTGCTCAGACCCTTCATTTAGATCTGCTTTCTCTTTGAATCTCAATCAGCTGCAGAGGGCTTTGGGTACCTTGCTGAGGAGGTGTTTGGCAAATCATGAAAGGGCAAGGGCTCCCCAGAGAGGATATTTTCCTTCATATCAGAACCTTTCGAAACAGCAGGAGGAGTGAGCAATGGTGAGCAGGCTTCCAATCAGCCCCTCTCCCACAGCGAGGAAGAGGGGATAGAATTCTCACCTTCAGACTCTGTGAATTTTCAGTTTGGAGAAAGGCCTGCTTCTTTCTGAAAGAAGACAGGACTTAGAAATCTTACTTCTTGGGAAGCCTTCTATCACCACACCTGATGTCCCAGGCTAGGAGCCCCTTCTGTGTTGCCACAGTCCCTCCACCTTATTGTCATGACAGTATTTCCATATCAAGTTATTTACCCCTAGGCTTCAACATCCTTCCCCTTACACATTGAGCTATGTAGTTTCTGTTTGTCCCTCTGAGTAATTTTCTATGCGTCTCTGTCTTGATTTCTCCTGAAGACGTCTTGGGACTATGTCTGACAAGAAGATAGTTCACTGGGCAGGTGATCCCGAGAAGTATACATACGGAACAGGAGATGTGAGAGGTGTGCTGGGAGAAGGCAGCAAGAATGTGTACTGAGATCTGGACTCATGCAAACCTCTGCAAGTAGGATGCAGAGATACAGCGTGTATCCTTGATACACACCCTTGGGTTTGGCAGTTGATTTAGGGGCATTAAATATTCTGCGTTTTGGATTGTCCTACATAATAGGCAGATGGATAGCCCTGAATGTGGTGAAACAATGCCCTGTGGCCAAAAAGCAGAGGGAGAAGGCTCATTTATAATGCAGGTATACTCATGAAATGGGTTGAGGACAGAGTAAGACTGTCTACAACATACTTCTCACCTAGTTTCCTCCTGGCATGTTCACCTCTGCGGGCTGTATTAAGGACTGCTCATGGTTTTTCTGGTTGATTTTCCCCAGGCTCAACCAACAAGAACATGCAGAAGACAACAGAAGGTGTTTGAAAGAGAGACACTGGGTAATTCATCTCCCTGGTTGGTTCTCTGCAGTGGCACCACCATGTATCCCTGCATTGAACAGTCATTTTACCTACACTGTCTTTTCCACACTGCTTTCTTCCTCTGGGAATTGGTATCTTCTCCCTCAGACCTTCTGACTTAAGAAATGTGATACCTCCCATCTTTCCCCAGCTCCAGGCTACTGTACCATTCTTGTGTTTCACTGTAAATAGGTGTATTTGTAAATAGGATCTTTATTTCTCTGAAACACCCATTTGTATTGATCACTTTTCATATGGCTATGACAAGAAGCGAATTGTGGAAGAAAGATTCTGTTTGCCTCATCATTTGTGGGGATACATACTATACTGTCAGAGGTGGCTAGTCCCTACTGGGAGCTTCTGCCCAGGCAGATCAGGGAGCAGGAAAAGGATTACTAACACTAGTCGCCTTTTTCTAACCCAAAGGGTAGTACTACCCACTTTCAGGGCAGGTCTTACTCTCTCAATAAATCCTCCTTGTAAACACGCCCATAGAAGCATTCAAAGCCTTGCTTCACCAATGCCCTACAGGAGTTATTACCCAATCAACTTCACAATAAACATCCATTATCATGTACAGTGCTTGCCCTGTTCTTCATCCCAGGACTGCAGCCTTGTCTTAATCACCTGATCTGGCATGGTTGTCTTCTCATTATCTCTGGTTTACCCAGCAGACGAAGAGCTATAAACAAGGAGTTTCTCTATCAGCTTTAGATCTTAATTCTTGGGCATATCACACTAGAGAAGCCTCGTGGCTAAATTTTAGGGTCTATTCTTTATATTCCTGCATCCCATAAAAGGTTTCTAAAGCCACTTTTCATTCACAGACCACTGTAGAGCCGTAGCCCAGAATGGAGAATTGGCATCATTCTCCCAGAATCCTACAGTATGCTCAGAATGTCTTTCTTTTTGTTCAGCTCTGTTTCCAATGCTGCTTCCATCTAGTTGGCTCTGGCACCAACCTAACGGGGGATCTGTAAATGCACAAGCTCTTCTCTTTCAATTACTTTTATTATTAATTCTTTCAAGAATACATTTGTCTCATACAATTTATCCTGATCACATTCACATCTTCCTCCTTCCAGATTTACTTAGGCTTCTCTACCAACTGACTTCATGTTCTCTCTCTTTTTTTAAATCCTGGAGAGTGGTTCTTTTAAAATGTAAAGTTCTATAAGTTAGTAGTTCCTAGTGTATTCTAACTAACAGTCAGACTTTTAAAAAGAAGAAGAAAAGAACAAACAAAAAAGCTTATGTTGTGGTGTAAAAGCTTAGGAAGAAGAGATGCTGTTCACTGTGTAGCTTACTTATCAGAGTGCCCCACCTCAAAGCCTCTGTGAAATACTGCTTTCATATCACTAAGCACACACAAAAAAATCCCATCCAACTTTATCCACTTAAAAAAAAAAAAAGGTAAAGACAGTAATAACAGAGAAAGAGGGGCACACAATACTTTCTGAGAGCCCAGGTCAAAGATAACACAATGGAGACTGTTAAATTCACCAGGTCCACTCCCCTTCTTACTGTGTGTCCTGCTCCACTCATGTTGGCCTTCACTCAAGGCAGCCTGAGGGGCATGGTCCGAGCCATGTCTGAGTGGAGTTTTCAGTGCAATGGCTTGGCCTGGCTTCATCTGCCTTTCTTTCAGCCTTAAAGGCGAGTGTGTCCTGCACAGGGGCTCCATTATCCTGAAAGGAGACAACACCCAGAGCAGAATGAATGGAGCCAAAGTAGTCACATCTGTCAGCATATGATGTGATGCAGAAACACGTGTCTATGGTGGGCAGCTAAAGCTGTATACTACTTAGCAGATGAGTCAGATTTGGTGTAGGTCCCTCATTGTTTTTGTTTTGTTTTGTTCTTTTTAACATAATTTTAGTTTTTACTTATTCACTTTACATCCCGCTCACTGCTCCCCTCCAGGTGACCCCTTCCCACAATCCTTCCCCCACCACCTCCCCTTCTCTTCTGATCAGGTGGACCCCCCTTATGTATTCCCCCACCTAGGCACTTCAAGTCTCTGCAATGTTAGGCACTTCCTCTCCCACTGAGGACAGACAAGGAAGCCCAGCTAGAAGAACATATCCCACATATAGGCAACAGCTTTTGGGATAGCCCTGTTCCAGTTGTTCAGGGCCCACATGAAGACCAAGCCACACATTTGCTACATATGTGTGGAGAAGCCTAGGTCTTTGGTTGGTGGTTCAGAATCTGAGGGCCCCAAGGGTTCAGGTTAGTTGACTCTGTTTGGTCTTCCTGTGGAGCTCCTGTCCTCTTCCAGACACGAAATATGTTCTCCTATTCTTCCATAAGAGTCCCCAAGTTCCATCCACTGTTTGGCTGTGGGTGTCTACATAGTACTTCACCACTGAACAATGAATCAGCTTTTAAACTAAATCTAAAATGGTTTTATTTTGCAGGCATCTTACCATTAGCATTAGTGCATGCATGCATGCATGCAAATAGCTATTCAAATTAGTGTCCTAATACACAGGTTTTTGCCCCAATTGAGAAAAATAATATCTGCTTAAACAATTTTGTACATTACCCTATCTTCCTTTCTTAGACAAACTACCAAGGAAATAGTCTTTATTTCTGCCCGTGAGTAATAAATATGAGATACAGAGAACGGACGTGTCTTATCCAAGGCTCTGAAATTCGGACAAACTGTACTCTTCCTCTGTGTTGTGCTCAAGTAGCAGTCAGCTGCCACTAGGTATGACAACAAACATTTTCTGTAACAAGCTTCCCTCTCCACTATAAATAAAATCATATGATTGGGCATGCCTGGGTATGTATATTATTTATTTATAAACTATATGCATATTTTAGTATATGATATGTAATATAAAGTATGTACAAAAACACCAATTTTAAAAGGCATAGATGAAAAGATTGTAAGACTGAACTCCTAAGAGATTTTCAACATTAAAATGGATTGCCTGTGTGAGGTTTAAACACCACATTCTCTGGAGACTTTGGACCACAGACATCTACAATGTCTATTTACCCACACTTCCCACAAAGAGCAAAGTCTCATTCATGTCCCTGTTCCCTCTGTGCAGCACAGAGCTGACTTTTTGAAAAGTGACACAATGAGACAGTGATGTTATCACTGCAATGACCCTGATCACAGCTCCAGAATTTTCAGAAATTTCAGGAATTTTCTTTCCAGATGACATTTCTTGCATCACCCAAGTTTCTGGGTTTGAGGCTCACACATGTAGGCTGGAAATTCAGCTTCACCTAACCCCAGGAAAGACTGGGTTTCATGACTTGACAAGCAAATCATCTAAATTGCATCAGGGGCTTGTGCATGACAGTCACTACACTGTCTAGTGCTGTTTCTTTAACCTCACTCTAAGAAAAATGGTCTTTGGGTTCAGACACACTAGGGAATTTCTTCAGGGTCCCAGAACTACAGCTGGAATTAAGCATTCATGGATTGCTTATTATCACTACTCAAAGGACTCCTATATGAGCTACTTGCCAATTTATAATCATTTTCATTTGTAAAAAGAAACGACCTAGTACTATTTTTGAACATATCTCCATCATTAGTGTATTTTATCACTGGGACATAATGAAATGACAGAGCTACAGGATGTTCTACAGTGTCACCATAAAGTGTCCAGAGCTATGGGATTTGGTTTTGCTGTCTCTTGACTCAAGGTGCCCTGGCTGGCTGGTCAGAATTAGACCTTGTGTCCCAATTTCCTGGTTGTTGTGTAGCTCGCACCACACTACTCCGCAACCTGGAGAAATTGTACAATGTTGCTATTATTTCAATGTGATGGCCCTCGTTCTGTCTTCCTATTGCTCCTGGGGACAGGGCTCTCAGAGACACTCATGCAGGAGCTGACCTTTAGCTGGCATCCTCCAACTGTGACCCAATCAAGCATAATGAGTTTAGAACAGGCTCAGAATTGTTTTCTTCTCTGCCTTCCTTTTCTTCCAGCTTCTATCTGTATTTTAGCAGAAAGCTGGTTTTCCTTCTGCACTTATTTATATTTAGCCTGAGCATCCTGTTAATTACAGAGCAGTTACAGGAGAATTAGGGACACTATATATAAATTTGCCATTTATGCAAATTGTATAGAGAGAACAAAGAAAAATTAGCTTAATTAGTGTAATTGCTAAAAAGCGGGAGGCAAGGCAAATGCGGCTTTAATCAAAGAAGAAGCAAAGGAAGTCTCAAGGAAACAGTGACCCAAATCAGCACAGATTGGAGGGCTCTGACCTTTCATGATTTTGAGACCTTGCTGAGACACCAGGATTTTGTGAAGCCATGGGGGGAGGGGTAGCTGCACAGTGAGCTTTCAGTGTGAAAACATCATGTGGCTATTCAAGCAATGAAACAAAATGCTTGAATTTGGAATGATGTTATTTATGTGAGTGGGGATGCTGAAGCAGGAGTGGATAGAGCACTTCCAGCATCATCTTTCCAGCCTGCGCACACTCAGCACCTACTATGTGCTAATGGCTGCTTGGATATTGGGAAATAGAAAATGAATAAGATGCAGTCAGTGACTTCATGGTACCAGAAAAAGAGGGACATAGACATGCCAGGGCTACAGAGGTAGCTCAATAGGAAAAGAGCCTTACTCTGCAACACAAGGAGCTGAGCCCAATCACCAAAAACCACATAAAATGCAAGGAACATATGTGTACCCTTATAAATTCCAGCACTCAAGAGATAGGGACAAGCTGATTCCTGAGGTTCACTCACCTGTCAGCCTAGCTACCTGGCAAATAGAGACCAGTGAAAGACCCCATCTCAAAAAAAAAATGGGTGAAATGCTACATGCACATATACACCAGAATGAATGGAAGGAAGGAAGGAAGGAAGGAAGGAAGGAAGGAAGGAAGGAAGGAAGGAAAAAAAGAGAAAAAAGGAAAAAAGAGAAAAGAGAGAAAAGAAGTTAGGGGGGAGGGGAGAGGAAGAAAGAGAGGGAACAGCACCACAAACAAGTGACCTGTTAAGAGTTAACTACATGGTCCTGAGGTATACAGAGTTAACAGACTTTGCTGGAATCCAAGCCTTGTGTGTAAAAATAAGGAGAGCAAATTAAATTCTCAATCTCCAATCACAGCACTGTGCAGTCTGGTGAAAGGGAAGGGAATTATGGGTTCTGTGTCTCCATACTAGAGTGTCAGCCATATAAATAGCTAAGGCAAAGCCTCCTGCAGTGGGGAGCTCAGATTTCCCGCACCTGTCCCTAGCTCAGGTCTGATGTGGTGTGCCTGGCTATTAAACCAGGGTAATACCTGCTGTAAGGTAATACCTGAAAGAGATGAGTGGGTCATTTATGGAGAAACAATCGGTTTTCTGTGCTCCATTGTGATCATAACCGGTGAACTGCATTTTTTATAATGATATTTTATATCAATGGACTCCGTGATCAGCACAGTGCCTGGCATGAGATACCTGGTAGGTAATGTAATGACTGAAGTAAGACCTCCCACCTGCAGAGTCATCCTAGTAATTTAAAAAATATAAAAGACCTTGGGGAGAATTAAAGTGTTTTTATTACTTGCCCCTCCATTCTTTACTTCCTCCCCTCCTCTATATTCTCTCTCTCTCTCTCTCTCTCTCTCTCTCTCTCTCTCTCTCTCTCGTCTCCCTCGTCTCCTTCCTGTTTTTCTTCTTCCATCCTGCCTCTCCCTTTCCCTCCCCCTTTTTCTTCCTCCTTCCTTTCCCCTTCCTCCTTTTCTCTTTTTCTTCCTTCCCCTTTCTCTTCTTCCCTTTCTTATTACTTTCTAATTCTTCCCTCTCTCCTTCAGGTTTTCTGCCCAGTACTTCAATCCAAATAGAAGCCATAGGTCTTCTTTTTTTGTGCAGAGATCCTGCAGTCTCATGAAGCTTACGACTATTTTATCTATGAATAGACCCCTGAACAGAGGACCTTAGGCAAGATCAGAGCAGCGACTGAGGTCCAGTATCTCTCTTGGGCTACAGAAGCCTCCAGAAAATTTCACAATGGCCTAGATGTATCCAACTAATGGTTCTGTGCCTAAGATTCCAATATTCAAATGGTTCTGTGCCTAAAATTCCAATATTCACTAAAGCAACAGAATTTGTCTTTCATACAAGATGCCAAAGACTTGAAACCACCACATGAGGAATGGACAGAGGAACTGGGGGTTTGGTCTAGAGAGGAGAAGCTGTGGATAACAAAACAGGCCAGGAGACATGAAATTTTCATAGGTTGAAAGTCCTAGGACATGAAATCAGTTTTCATAGGTAGCCAAAAGTAGAGGAGAAGTGGTACATGACAGGTATGTTGTCAGCATAGGCATGCAGCACCAAGGTCAGGTATTACATGGTATAAACCTTTGTGTGCAATGATATTCACTTCCTTGAGAAATGCACTTCATTTGAGATTCCTTGGTGTATACTGTGTGAAGCTGTCAGGAGTTATTTGCAAGGATAGAGATGTTTGTTTCTCACTAAATATCTTAAACATCTTCATATTTGCCAGCACCTCTGCACTAAAGCAGATTACATGACTTTTTTTGATGAATTAATTTTGCTAAATTGGGTCATAGATGGTTTAAAAATCATGGAATCCCATCATGCCCTACCCAACTATTTTCATGCCAAAAGGGACGATAGGATTCATGTGTTCATAACCAGTAGGGAATCCATGACTCTAGGTCTCAAAGTGACTACATGAGCTCCTCCAAATGATTTGTAGTATATGCATAACATCCAACAAATATATAAATATATCAAATAGATTGTGTGTGATATATAATAGAATAGAACATATTTGACACATAAATTCAATGCAATGTGGGCATCTGTTTGTTACTGCAACATAAATGTCCATGCTTGAACTCGAGAGGAAAGGGAAGAGCTTGGAGGATATAGAATGGTGGTAAAGGCTAGGAAATGATGGCGGTGACTTAGTGAGAAGTTGCATAGGGACAGAAAAGGAGTCCAAAGAGCTCTGAAAAACAGCACCTTTTAAAAAGAAAACTGCAAAAACAAAGCCTGAGAAGGAGCATCAGAGACACAGAGTAAGGGTCATAGGAGCCAAAGCAGAGTAAAAACCAGAGTTCAGACATAGAAGATGCCCTGTGATATTTTCCAGTCCAATTCATTCTGTTTGCTTTAGGGTAACAAATGTTAATAGATGGAAATAGCAATGGCTAGACCAACCAACACACCAATGGTGGAAGAGATGTAACTCAAAGGCAAGCTGTGGGATGACCTGCTATGATTCTTTGAATCCCGGATGTGAAGAGAAAAGAAGGAAATAATTTTGATTGGAAAGGACCCTGAGCTCTGTTATTCATGTATAAAAGCTAGAGTATCTAGTTTTCTAACAATTCATCCAATGGAAGAAGGGCTACTTCTCCATGTATTCCCAAGAGAAAACACTATAGTGCTTAAACTCTGTGGTAGGATTCCAGTTCTGTCAGTTAGTATCTGGAGGTAAGCAGTCACCTTTCCCCTCATGCCTCAACCTTTCTCATCTGTGCTAGATGATCAATGACTTCCTCTCATTTTGTCCTGCGTATTGAGTAGATACAACTGCCTTGGTTTGTCTAGAATGAAGAGGTTTCTAAATATATAGGACTTTCAGCACATCCAAGATATGCCTAGGCAAACTGACCCACTTTAGTCATTCTATTATGTGGCCTTAAAGTGTAAACAGTATCCAACAATCGGCAAGTTTCATACAATGGTAGAGTTGTTTGGATTTTTTTGTTGTTTTTTGTTTTTTCTCTGCATGCCTCAGTTTAATCATCTGTGCACTGAAGGTAATTTACATGTGGAAGTTGCGAAGACTAGCAACATGATGAATTGTCTCACAGTCAACACTGATGGTGATGATTACAGCCATAACAAGGAGAGGATAAACACAAAATTAACTACTGAAAGTCATGGACAGTGACAACAAAGGGGCTCCATCCCAAGGATCTCGAGCTTGCCTTTGTCCCATTTTATAAGCAGGAGAGATTCTGAGGTTATGAAATTTTCCAATGGGCCTTAGAGGATAGATTTGACTTGACATTTATTTATTTATTTATTCATTCATTCATTCATTTCACCAACAAATATTTATCAAATTCTAGTCATGCCACCAGAGTGAATAAACCAGACCTGGAATTACAATACAGCAGCTGTGTCTACAGTGAGCCTGAGGTACAAAAAGCTGCCTGAGATGCAAGGAGGGTTTGACGGAGCTTGCTTCCATGTGCCCCACTTGCAGGGTCTGAGTGAGGCTCACATGTGCAAAGATCCTTCAGGAAGCTAGGACACTCTGCAGACCCCGACAGAATGGCTGACATCTAATTAGGCTTCCTTGTTCATCAGATTTGAACCAGGATGCTGATTTCTCAGAGTTGCAGGTTACTGTCTCCATTGCCATGTCAGTGCTACCTTTCCTTCAGCCTGGCACATTCAGGCGATGTTCTAGTTCTCTGCCAGCCCCTAATAAAACACCCAGAGAGGCTGCTGCTGAATCAACACTGCAACTATTTTCAGCTTCTTTGCGGTGGATTTTTGTCAGATTTTCACTCTGAAATGTAGGGCTAACCTCTGAGCTTTCCTATAATATAAACACCCTTCTGAAATGCTCCTTGAGCAAATATAAACAGACAACAGAACTGCTATCTGATGTGTCAAGAATGAAGGGTTATACCGTGTCCTAATTAACAAGTCCTTTAGTAAGACATGGGAGTCTACTGTGGCAAAATCTTCTTGTCCCTGTAGGCAACATCAAGCTGACAAGGGAGGGGACTGGGAGGCTGCTTCCAGGTGCTGGATCCCAATGCTCACCAGGGAAGACTTGATGTCAACAGAAATTGTCTCAAGAATCAATCTGCTTCAGGTGGTCTTGGAGATAAAGATAGATCCAAATGAGCCAAAATTAAAGGGGGAGGGTAGAAGCAAACAGACCCTGGAATTCCTTAACAGAGACATGCCTGGAAGTTACTCAAGAGATGCTAGCACATCCTTTTGTCCAGTGGCTGAGAGAAGATATGCCTGGGTCACCATGCCTATGGATGGACTAAGGGACCAGTTCAGGTCTCCAGGCTGAGTCCATCATGGTGGGGAAAGCATGTCAGCAGGTGTTTGAGACAGTTGTATCCTCAGTCAGGAAGCAGAGGGGCATGAATGTGGGTGCTCAGCTAGCTTTCACTTTCTAATGCAGTCTTGGACCACAGTCCAGGAAATGGCAACACCTATATTTAGGGTGGGTCTTCCCACTTCCCACTTTTGGAAACATGCTTCTTTGGTCATTCTAGATCCTGTCAAGTTCGTGACACTAACCATTACAAAGAGGATGAATGGACATAAACCCAAGATCAGGCTTCACCCACAGAATAAAACAAAATGAAGGCAAGCTAGGAAGGCAATGTCAAGGGTCCTGAGTAACAGTATCAATGGCAGTAAGGTTTGTGATCTGCTAAAGAAAGGGCCATCTGGAGTTGGCTTACATTGTAATGCTGGGATACAATATGACAACCCCAAGGGAAAAGCCATGCCGGGTAGGATCTCTGCTTACCCCCAGCATTCACTCAGTCTGTGAGTGTTTATTATAAACACTTAATCATTTTGTTACTTTTGGTGGTCATCCTTCAACCAGTCAGTTAATTCGCACATAGAGTGTATCAGCCAATTCTTTGTTCACTTGGTCATGTCTTCTCTCTCAGGTATTCTTTTACTTAGTCTCTCAGCCAGGAGTTTAGTCAGTCATACCGTATGAATCCTTTTAGCACCCTCTGTTCTATTGCTTCATTAATTCAGCAAATCAATTAATTATTCACACACATTCTGTCTCAGGTAGTCATCTGATTCAGTCACTCCTTCATCTATCCAGGCTGGATCTGTGTCTGCCAATCTGTCAGACATGACATAGTATTCCTCCTCCATTTTGTTCTTTATTTGTAAGCTCAGAGCCAGTCACTAATCCATTATTTTCTCATGCATTTATTCATCCACCTTACAGCCAGTCAGCCAGTGTGATGGTAAGCCTTCATTGTCAACTTGACTGGCTTTGGAATCCAATGGCAGTAACTCCAGTACCTCTGAGGGTGTCTATGAGGGTGTCTCCAGAAAGGTTTAACTGTAGAGGGAAGACCTAACCTGAATGTGGACAGCATCTCAGGCTGGGGTATCAGACTGCATGAAAAGGAGAAAGTGAGCTGAGCACCAGCATTCATCTCTTTCTGCTTCCTGAGTGCAGATGCAATGTGACCAGCCACCTCCCCTCAGACCTCTATAGCCACAATAGAGTCCCTCTTACCCCATTCTTCCCCACCATGATGGACTTTTGTTCTCTAAAACTGAGAGGCCTTAAGTTGTATTTGTTAGGGTTTTTTTTTTTTTTAAGCATAACAATATTAATGCAAGCAGCCAAGCAATCTGCTGCATAGCCATAGTGAACTTGCATACTGAGCCTCAAGACAACAACCTCTTAATCAACCTTTCCTCTATCTGAACTTGAATTTGCAATGATAACTTGGAAGGCTTAGATTGTTAGAAGTGGTTCTGGCATAAATGTCTCCTCTGTGTTAAAAATAATAACAAAAATGTAAAATCCTCAGAGTCTGACATAACAAGTGTCTACATACTAACTCATAAAGTCTTTGCCCCAGGAGGCAACCTACCTGCCATAGTAAGTGTGAAGATCTAGGCTCCAGATGGCCCAAGAAGAGGTCAGGGACCCAAGCATATGGGGCCTACTCCATCAACCCAAGCACAGGCCTGATGTCTGAACAGGTACGCATAAAATAGTTTTAAAACTTAAGTTATTTCTTAACTAAGGGATGACATATGCATAGGAAATGAAGGAAGATTTAAGTATGAAAATGAAAATGAAAATGAAAATGAAACTTATCCTACCATTCCAAATTAGCAACAAGTAGTATTTTAGTTTACATACATATAATTTTTGTATATTTTACCAAAGTTATAATTAGTCAGTTTTTATTTATTATTATAAGGTAAATTATTTATAAAGAGATTGGTTTATTGGAATAAAAGTTAAACTTTGTGATTATAATTAAGATAAGTAATTTAGGATTGATTTTTATCTTCTTTTAAGCTGAATTTTTATTAGATTTATATACAGCACACTTGAACATTTACAATATTATAAGAATCACCTGGTGTTTATGAGTTTAGCATAATCTATTAGATTTATAAGACTTCAGTACCCAGAAATTTGGTTTGTTAATCAAAGCACTCAAAATAGAATAATCCAAATTATAAAGTCAGTTGAAAAAATCCCTAAATTTATAACTAGAGTTAAATATTAATCAGGATCTTCTTATTAAGCATTTTTAATTTTTATCATACAAGAATTATGAAAGGGTAAGACTTGTAAGTTACATGAAAAAATTTGACTTTTAGCACTGCCAGATCAGAACTTAACCTGTCAAAATGTTAAAAATAAGGGACTGTCAAGGACTCAACCCTGAAAAGGACTTCCACATAACCGACTCTGTGGCCCAAGGAACATGGTGGGAAATAGGTGAGAGTCTGAAGATGGGAGAGTGTTGTGATGATGTGATGACCTATGTCCTAAATGTGGTATGGTCATGGCAATCATGAACACATGGCAGCTGTTACAGTCTGCACAAAACCTACACCACACACACACACACACACACACACACACACACCCCAAAGCGGGTCATGAGGTGGAAATAATATGTTAACAATAACTGTCAGAAATGTAAAAACCAATTAAATAATATATGTAATTTTTAAAACTTGAGAATGAACTTAATAAACTGAACATTAAAATTTGAAACCAAAGTAACTTGGTTCCACGGACCAACAAACTTTATTCAAAGGGAATTTTTTTGAAAAGCACTCAATTTTATATAGGAGGTAATGATCCTCCCAGAATCCAGAGGTTATCAACCATAAAGCCCAGTGCCAAATGTATGATGTGCCCTGGTATGAGAGGTGGTCCTGGAGACCTGACATATAACATAGGCTATTACCATTGTTCTTGGATGCCCTCCCAACTTGATGGTAAAACCATACTGATGAACGAGTTGCACTTTGGTCCCAGGACATGGAGAAAACAAGCTAGTACTGACCTGAAAGCTTTGTCCTTACTGCCTAGCTTTTATAGACCAGGAAGTTGCTATGTGCTGGGGAGAAAAGTCATCAAGAGACTTACACAGCTGTGAACCCTGTGAGCTATATAATGGAGATCAGACAACTAGACTGGCAAGATATGTTCATTGGCACAATAGTAGCATAAACATTAAGGAGGAAACCAAAAGCTTTTCTTGGTTTAAGGTCTGTTCTACAGGGGAAACTTACTCCTTATACTGTAAACCCAACCAAGGAGCCAGGCATGATTAGAGAAGTCATAGGCCTTAGGGGAGAACTTAATGCTCTTTTTTTTAGGTTGAAGGTTGTCCCACTGTCCTCATACCTTACCTTTTATGATAGTTTAAATGAGAATGGCCCTCATAGGTGCAAATGCTTGAATTCTTGGTACCCATTAGGTTCCTGTTTGGGAAGAATTATGGGGTATAGCTTTGTTGGAGGTGTGTCACTGGGTATCTCTTTATCTGTCTCCTGCTTGCTTGTACATTCTCCACTGTTCCATCTGCCATGCCTTTGCTCAGATGTCACAGATTCTAACCCTCTGAAACTGTAAGCTCAATTAAATACTTTGTTTTGTAAGTTGCCTCCGGTATGATGTTTTGTCATAGCAACAGAAGACTAACCAAGGCATCTTTATAATAGCAGCTCTCAGTCCTCATCAGAGAAGCCTCTTTTTACAGTGGGCAGTGCTTAATACGGAGAATCACAACTGGTCAGAGACAGAGAATATACAGCTACGGAATGCTCAGGCCTAAGTAGTATAGTTATATCATAATCATTCTCAGCAAAAGAGGAATTAGGAAAGTTGTAAACAATAAAGGTCTGGGCTAATTATTGCATTAGTAACTCACAGCAGCTGTGTGAGGGGGGGGGGGGGGGAGCGCATCCTATGAAGTCCTAATCCTTGCTGAAGAGCTACTTGAAATTCATGGCTTCCAAGGGAGTGTGAGCTTGCTTGCTTGCTTTCTTTCTTTCTTTTCTTTTCTTTTTTTTATCTTTTGCCTTCTATTTATGTATTTGTTTATTTATTTATTTATTTATTTATTTTTCATACTTTATTTACATTTCAAATGTTTCCCCCTTTCCAGATCTCCCCTTTGGAACTTCCCCATTTTCTCCCCCCTCCCCCTGCCGTTATGGGGGTATTCTCCCACCCACCCACCCACTCTCATCTTCCCTCCTTGGCATTCTCCTATACTGGGGGATCTAACACCCTCAGACCCAAGGGCCTCTCCTCCCCCTGATGGCTAACAAGACCCTCCTCTGACACATATGTGGCCAGCACCATGGGTCCCTCCGTGTGTATTCTTGTGAGCTTTCTTCAGGAGTGTAGCCTCTGAGATTGCCCGTGCTCCAATGGATGGCCCTAATCCCATGTACGTATCGACAGCATTAACTGTACATGTGGGTTATAGCAATAAAAAAAATTAAGAGAGGACATGAAGTTGGGAGGGGAGTGTATGGAAGGAGTCCAGGAAGAGTTTAATGTGGATATGATTTAAATGCAGTATATACATGTATGAAATTACCAAATAATAAAAAAGCATTCAACCTTACATTCATATTAATAAGCAGAGATCAGTATCTTCTACCTTCTATATGTACCAAAATACCAGTGACAATAGTCACAGTCCTGACTTGAGCATCCATTGTACTCTTATCATCCAACGGAAATGTTGCATTGTGCTAATATGTGTGAATCTCAACCCTGCATGGGGCCAAGCAAAGGCTACACCCTTTCTCACTACCTTCCTTACTGTATAGCTCAGCCCAATTCCTAGCCATGTAAGACATCCTACTATGGTGCTGTGATCTTGTGGTACAAAAGGAAATATGCCCATGGCTCTTGCATATGCAGAAGGTCCCCAGTAACAAGGCTGTGGGGTCATGACCTCTACTCGGCATATTTCCTCATTTGCAAGTATCCTATTTGCTGGGGTAAGGCTACAGAGTATCAGAGACCAAGAATTCCTTGCTTCATAGCAAATATGCTCCCACTGTTGCCCCAGTTATGCTGTGTCCTCTGATTATCCCCAGCATGGGTTTAATAAGCTATTGAAGGACATGTCACTATGAAGTTCCTGAGATGAATTAAAGGTCCAAGGTTACCTACCAGAGACAGGGTGGGAGGGAGGCATTGTGGGAAGATGTCTAACAGCTGACAACATACTACATAGACACCCCAGGCAGTGCTCTTACCTGATCTATTGGGGAAAAAAAATAAACTTTGAAACAGAAGGGCTGCCTTTTGCCCTTGAAAACTCAGTCTCAGAGGCTCATGAGGTGAGGGTTGAGTCAGCTCACAATAGCTCCAGACAGGCTTAGTGAAGGGCCCTCCAGAGAAATGCCGAATCGACCTACAGACCTCCTCCAAAATACCAAGGTGGCCAGCAGAACTTCCCTAAAGTATAGCTCTGACTATTCCCTAGTTGTGATGGTGTCCCCTCAGCCTCTTCCTTATGCTGACTGGCAGCCCCCTGCACATGCACCAGGAGTTATGCTCAGCTAGGTAGGGGATTGACACACCCCAGGGGAAACTTCTCACTGCATCATTGTAATGAAGGACCTGGTTACATTTATTATAACCTTGCTGTTATATCCTACAAATCAACTTAAGGAGGAAAATTATTTATTTTTGCCCACAGTGCACTGGTGGGGGAGACATGAAGGAGTTTGTGACCGATATAGACTATGGCAGCAGTAATGTGAAGCTGCTTGCTCACCTCTGTAAAGGTCAGGAAAACAGAGTTTGATCATGACCACAAGCAGATACTGTCTGTAAAACCCTCTCCCATTGACCTAATTCTTCCACCTTGGACCTGCCTCTTAAAGGTTCCTCAATGTCCCAAAGCATCACCACCAGCTAGTAACCCTGTCTCCAAGCATTTGATAGTTTACATCAATACAGTAATTAGGTTACTGTTGGATAAACTGGATTTGAACCCAGAGCAATATAAACATAAGTCCTGATGATAATGCTGTTTACCTCCTCACTTCTTGAGAATTCTTCCTCTTTACACACCCCTCCCCAAGTACAAAGAAGGTTTTTGCTCTTCTGTATACCTTTTTAAATCTTTTGCCTCTGTACATAAAGATCAGCTTAGCCATACTTTTTTGGTATATGACACCCCACCACCATTCCAGATCTACTTGTCTTAATTGCTCTAGCTAAGTGACAGCTTAACAACACAATTACCAAGAGCCAGAGCAATATGGCACCACCAGAGCCCAACCACTCTGTTACAGAAAGCCCTTGAAATCCTAATACAACCAAAGTATAAGAATAAGACCTTAACTCCAATCTTATAAAGATGATAGAGGCCTTTGAAGAAGAAATAAATAAATCCCTTGAAGAAATACAGGAAAACACAATTAAACAAATGAAGGAAATGAATAAAACACTCCAAGAACTGAAAATAGAAATAGAAGCAATAAAGAAAACAAAAACTGAGGCAATTCTGGAGATGGAAAACTTAGAGAAGAGAACAGAAACTACAGATGCAAGCATCACCAACAGAAAACAACATGTGGAAGACAGAATCTCAGGCATAGAAGATACAACAGAAGAAATCAACATATCAGTCAAAAAAAAGGTTAAATCTATTTGACAAAATTCAATATCCCTTCATGTTAAAAAGTCTTGGAAAGATAGGAAATCAAGGCCCATACCTAAACATAGTAAAAGCAATATATAGCAAACCAGTGGCTAACATCAAACTAAATGGAGAGAAACTTGAAGCAATCCCACTAAAATCAGGAACTAGACAAGGCTGCTGACTCTCTCCCTATCTATTCAATATAGTACTTAAAGTTCTAGCTAGAGCAATTAGAAAACAAAAGAAGGTCAAAGGGATAAAAATTGGAAAGGAAGAAGTCAAAATATCATGCTTTGCAGATGATATGATAGCATAGTTAAGTGACCCCAAAAATTTCGCCAGGGAACTCCTAAACCTGATAAACAACTTCAGCAAAGTGGCAGGATACAAAATTAACTCAAACAAATCAGTAGCCTTCCAATACTCAAAAGATAAATGGGCTGAGAAAGAAATTAGGGAAAAGACACCCTTTACAAACAATATAAAATATGTTGGTGTGACTCTAACCAAACAAGTGAAAGATCTGTATTACCAGAACTTCAAGTCTCTGAAGAAAAAAATTAAAGAAGTCCTCAGAAGATGGAAAGATCTCCCATGCTAGTGGATTGGCAGGATTAATATAGTAAAAATAGCCATGTTGCCAAAAGCAATCTGCAAATTCAGCACAATCCCCAGCAAAATTCCAATGCAATTTTTCATAGACTTAGAAAGAACAATTCTCAAATTCATTTGGAATTAAAAACAGAATAGTAAAAACTATTCTCAACAATAAAAGAACCTCTGGGGGAATCACCATCCCTGACCTCAAGCTGTACTACAGAGCAGTAATAAAAACTGCATGGTATTGGTAAAGTGACAGGCAGGTAGATCAATGGAATAGAATTGAAGACCCAGAAATGAACCCACACACTTAGGGTCACTTGATCTTTGACAAAGGAGCAAAAGCCATCCAGTGGAAAAAAAGACAGCATTTTCAATAAATGGTGCTGGTTCAACTGGAGATCTACATGTAGAAAAATGTGAATTGATCCATTTCTATCTCCCTGTACAAAGCTCAAGTCCAAGTGGATCAAGGACCTCCATATAAAACCAGATACACTGAATCTAATAGAAGAGAAAGTGGGGAAAATTCTCAAACACATGGGCACAGGGGAAAAGTTCCTGAACAGAACACCAATGGCTTATGCTCTAAGATCAAGAATCACCAAATGAGACCTCATAAAATTACAAAGCTTCTGTAAGGTAAAGGACACTGTAAACAGGACCAAATGGCAACCAACAGATTAGGAAAAGTCTTTACCAATCCTATATCTGATAGAGGGCTAATATCCAATATATACAAAGAACTCAAAAAGACTCCAGAGAACCAAATAACCCTATTAAAATGGGGAACAGAGCTAAACCAAGAATTCTCAACTATAGAATATCAAATGGCCAAGAAACACCAAAAGAAATGTTCAACATCCTTAGTCATCAGGGTAATGCAAATCAAAAGGACCCTGAGATTCCACCTCACACCTGTCAAAATGGCTAAGATCAAAAACTCAGGTGATATCAGATGCTGGTGAGGATGTGGAGAAAGAGGAACACTCCTACATTGCTGGTGGAATTGCAAGCTGGTACAACCACTCTAGAAATCTGGCTGGCAGTTCCTCAGAAAATTGAACGTAGTACTACCTGAGGACCCAGCTATACCACTCCTGGGCATATACCCAGAAAATTCTCCAACATGTAATAAGGACACATGCTCCACTATGTTCATAGAAGCCATATTTATAATAGCCAGAAGCTGGAAACAATCCAGATGTCCCACAACAGAAGAATGGATACAGAAAATGTGGTATATTTACATAATGTAATACTACTCAGCTATTAAAAACAATGACTTCATGAAATTCGCAGGCAAATGGATGGAACTTGAAAATATCATCCTAAGTGAGGTAACCCAGTCACAAAAGAACACACACAGTATGCACTCACTGATAAGTAGATGTTTGCCCAAAAGCTTGGAATACCCAAGATACAATTCACAGACCATATGAAGGTCAAGAAAAAGGAAAACCAAAGTGTGGATGCCTCAGTGTTTCTAAGAAGCATGAACAAAATACTCACAGGAGGAAATATGGAGAAAAATTGTGGAGCAGAGACTGAAGGAAAGGTCATCCAGAGATAGCCCCACCCAAGAATCCATCCCATATACACCTACCAAACCCGGACATTATTGTGAATGCCAGGAACTGCTTGCTGGTGGAAGCCGGATATGGCTATCTCCTGAGAGGTTCTGCAGAGCCTCTCAAATACAGAGGCAAATGCTCTCAGCCATCCATTGGACTGAGCTCAGGGTCCCAGATGGAGGAGTTGTAGAAGGAACTAAAAGAACTGAGAGTGTTTGCAGCCCCATATGGGGGAGCAACAGTATCAACTGGACAGACCCCCTGGAGCTAGCAGGGACTGGACCAAATAATCACTGTATCAAATAATACACATGGAGGGACTCATGGCTCTGGTCGCATATGTGGCAGAAGATGGTCTTGTTGGACATCAGTGGGGGGAGCGGCCCTTGGTCCTGTGGGGGTTCAATGCCCTAGTGTACGGGAATGCCAGGGCAGGAAGATGGGAGTGCATTTGTGGGTGGGGGAACACCCTCATAGAGGCAGGGGGAGGAGGGATGGGACACAGGTTTCATGAGTAGAGACCTGGAAAGGGGATAACATTTGAAATGTAAATAAAGAAACTCAAAAAGGGAAATGTTAAATCTAAAAATTCATGGCACAAAATATCTAAGAAATATGGGACCCTATGAAAAGACCAAACCTAAGAATAATAGGAATAGAAGATTCTCAGGATCAAGACACAGAAAATATTTTCAACAAAATCAAAGAAGAAAATGTCCCTAACCTAAGCTTCTAGAACACCAAATATATTGGACTAGAAAAAATAATCCTTTGGGTTTATCAATTATCAAAACATAATAATCAAAACACTAAATGTACAGAACAAAGAAAGAATATTAAAAGCTGCAACGAAAAAAGGTCAAGTAACATATAAGGACAAACCTATCAGAAATACACCTGACTTCTCAACAGAAACATTAAAAGCCAGAAGAGCTTGTGCAGATGTCTTGTAGACTCTAAGAGACCACAGACACCAACGCAGACTGTTATACCCAGCAACAGTTTCAATTACCATAGATGGAAAAACCAAGATATTCCATGACTAAACCAAATTTAAACAATATCTATCCACAAATCTATCCCTACAGAAAATACTAGAAGAAAAACTCCTACCCAAGGAAGCTAACTACACCAAAGAAAACATAGGAAATAAAGAAGACCACACCAGCAAACCAAAAGAAGAGAAGCATGTGTGCACGCATGTGCACATTATTGAAGCTTAAATCACACATCGAACCCCACACATTAATAGTGGGAGACTTCAACACTCAACGGACATGTCATTGGACAGAAATTAAATCGAGAAATAATGAAACTAACAGAAATAATAAATCAACTATACCTAACAGATACCTACAGAACACTTCACTCAACAGAGAGGATAATCCATGGGATTGAATCTAAGACTCATAAATAAACCCATACACCTATGGACACTTAACTGTTGACAAAAAAGGCAAAACCATAGCGTGGAAAAAGGGAGAGGGCATCTTCAACAAATGGTGCTAGTCTTACTGGATGTCTGCATGTAGAAGAATGCAAATAGATCCATATTCATCACCCTGCACAAAACTCAGGTCCAAATGAATCAAAGAGTCAACATAAAACTGGACACACTAAATTTAACAGAAGAGGAAGTGGGGACCTGCCTGGACTACATTGGTACAGGAGTCAAATTCCTGAACAGATCAATAGCTCAGGCACTAAGATCAACAACTAATAAGTGGGACCTCATGAATCTGAGAAGCTTCTGCAAAGCTAAGGACACCATCAATAGGACAAAACAGCAGGCTACAAAATAGGAAAAAAATCTTCACCAACCCTATGTCTGACAGAGGAGTAATATCAAAATATATAAAGAACTCAAAAAATTAGACATCAACAAACCAAATAACCCAATTAATAAACAAGGCAAATAGCTAAACAGAGAATTCTCAACAGAGGAACCGCTAATGTCTGAGAAACACTTAATGAAATGTTCACTGTCTTTAGTAATTGGGGAAATGCAAATCAAACAACTCTGAGATTACACCTTATACCCGTCAGAATGGCTAGGATCAAAAAGACAAGCGTCAGCACATCCTGGCAAGGAAGTGGAACGTTATTGGTGGGAATGCAAACTAGTACAACCACTCTGGAAGTCAATCTGGTGGTTTCTCAGAAAAATTGGAATAGCTCTAGGACAAGATCCAGATATACTACTGAGCATTAAACCTCAAAGATGCCACACTATAGCACAAAGACATTTGCTCTTCTGTGTTCATAGCAGCTTTATTCATAATAGCCAGAAACAGGAAACAAACCAGTTGTCTCTCATCTGAAAGAATGGATAAATAAAATGTGATACATTTATATAATGGACTACTACTCAGCTATTAAAAACAAAGACACCATGAAATTTGCTGGTAACCCAAACACAGAAAGACACACATGGTATAAATCCATTTGTAAATGGATGTTAACCCTAAAGTACAGGATAACAATTTTATAATCTACAGGTGTAAAGAAACTACATAACTGGAAAGGCCCAAGGGAAGTAAAATAGATATTGGAGGTGGATGGAGAGAGGAAACTGGGGGGAGAGGGTGTGAGGAGGGGAATGGGTATAGGGATTGGGTATGGTGAGAGGTGAGAGAGGACAAGGCATGGAGAGAGAATGGAAATAGGTGCAGGGCATCTCTGAGACTAGCTGCAGACTTGGGATGGGGAGTCTCCCAGAAGCCTATGAGGCTGACCCTATCTGAGACTCTTACCAGTGGGGGATATGGAGCTTGAACTGGCCACTTCCAGTTTGAGAGAGGGGGATATCAACTCACTTACAAAATCTTCACTTAAAAATGTGTTCTGACTACAAGATGCACAGGGATAAAGATGGAGCAGAGTCTGAGGGAATGGCCAATCAATGATTGGCCCAACTTGAGACCCATTCCACCGGAAAGGCTCAACCTCTCTCATTAAAAGTATTAATGATACTCTGGTATGCCTGCAGACAAAAATATAGCATTACTCTCTTCTGAGCAGCTTCATACAGATGCAGAGACCCATAGCTAAACATTAGGAAGAGCTCAGGGAGTCGTATAGAAGAGTGGGGGATAGGATTGAATAAGCTGGGGGAGTCAACATACCATAAGACCTACAGTGTCTTAACATCAGAGATTGAACTACCGAACCAAAGAGCATGTAGGGGCTGGATCAAAGTCCCCTACCCATTTGTAGCAGATGTGCAGCTTGGTCATCAAATGGGTCCCCTAACAACTGGACCAGGATCTGTCTCTGATTGTGATCTCTTTCCTCTAGCTGGACTCCCAAGTCAGACCTCAGTGGGAGAGGATG
This sequence comes from Rhynchomys soricoides, assembly GCA_019843965.1. Taxonomy (NCBI): domain Eukaryota; kingdom Metazoa; phylum Chordata; class Mammalia; order Rodentia; family Muridae; genus Rhynchomys; species Rhynchomys soricoides. The sequence continues at coordinate 6,816,521 of JADRCH010000060.1, read as the reverse complement.
TGCTTAGTCTTACTGTGAATTGATGTCCCAGAGCAGGGTGGTATCCAAGTGGTCTTCCCCTTCTCTAAGGAGAAAATGGGGGGTGTGTTCGGGGAAGGGATTTGTAAGGGTGGGACTAGGAGGAGAGGAGGGAGGGAGGCTGTAACCAGGATGTAAAGTGAATAAATAAATTAATGGAAATAAATTCTGTAGTGGAATTTTATATTTGTGGGTTATAAACATTTTCTTCATAAAAATAAAAAGCTAATGCCATTGGTTTCTGTTGCTTTCTCTATATCACTGCTTTTTTCAGGAAAAGAAAAAGGATTGGAGGGCTAGAGATATGTTTACAGTCAGTAAACATTCAGGCCTTAGGATCTGAGTTTGATGTGTAGCAACTATGTAAAAAATGCTGGAAGTGATGGCACATGCCTGTAATCCTAGTGCTGGAAACATGGAGATCAGTAGATTCCTGGAGGTCACAGGCCACAAAATCTAGCAGAATAGGTGAGCTTTAGATCCAGTGAGAGACTGTTTCCCCAAAACAAGATACTGAGAAACTGAGGATATAGACCTCTAATACACACACACACACACACACACACACACACACACACACACACGAGAGAGAGAGAGAGAGAGAGAGAGAGAGAGAGAGAGAGAGAGAGAATATTTTCACTCCTCTTTAAAAGCAAATGAGTACACTGGTGGCATTTCAGGAAGGTGAGCTGATGAGAGGTTCCTCTTGAGGGACCTATCAAGCATCCCCATCCTTCACAAGGCTGAGCTTACACTTGTGGGATCCTTAATAAGAGTGGCCCCATTGGTCATGGGCTTATTGGCTTCCCTATATTTTAGAGGCATCTTACGTAGCAAATGGCTCTTAATACAGATAATTTTCCTCTTGGCACTGTTCCAGCCTCCAACGTAGACGATATTAATATGCCCTTAAGCCATCCTCTTAGAAGACTGGCAAGGGTGAATTTATTCCCCGTGGCATTAGTATGAATTCTGATGAATGCAAATGCCTGTATGACTTCATAATTTTCACACCCATCTCCCTACTTCATGACACCCCTGATACACAGTTGGAGTCCTGCCAGATGCTGTCAGTTGCTGAGGGGAATGATAAGAGGATGACAAAAGCTTGCCCCTCAAATCTTTCTCAAGCTTATCTCTCCATGTTCAAAACTAATACTACCTTCTGCGGTTCTCTTTAAGAGTTGTGTATACACTGTGTGCTTCTACATAGAGCAATACCCACAAATCATCCCATGTAATAGCATTGTCCTTTCCTTTGCCCTCTGTTCATACTCAGTCCTGCAATAGCTTTATTTGTATATTTGCCTAAAATGGCCATTACCTGGTAAACTCAAATGTTTAAAGGCCAAACCTCTAGTTTACAAGAACATCTGGGACACTTTGGGGTTACACTCCTAGATATCTGTAGGCATATACACCATTAACTCAGTCCTGAGCTTTTTATGTAGAATATAATATTGTAAGAGGCAAAAATTATGGTCCTTTGAGGCAAAGGCAACATATACAGATCCCCTTCAATGGAATATGCTATAAAATCAAAACAAATCCCTTTGTTCGGGGAATCTACAGTCACTTCTCATTTGTGCCTAGGCATATAGGGCCTTAAGGTAACTTTACCTCTCCCTGAGTGTTCATCACTGTGTTCCAGTCTCCTGGGGTAGAAAGTGTTCAGCATAGTTGATTTTAATATCTCCTGTTTCCTACATATAATAAGTTAGCAAATATCAACTCTTCTAGATAATTATTCTCTTCTTCCCTGTTCCAATCCTTCTCAGATATTCATCATATCCAGCCATATGTCCACATACTAACATTTTTCCATCTTGTCTGTAAGTAAACATGAGACTGGATATCCATGATTTGACTTGAATTTCAAAACTATAGGCAAAAATGACACCCATGTGGGCTGGGCAGGATTCTTCCCAGTTTTACTCCATCTTCCCAAAAGAGAAGAACTTTGACCTATAATGTGGACAACTGCCATTAACACATGGTAGAAGATCTTTGGAATTTATTTTGAATTATTTCTCAGAATCTTCAGTGTCACAGCATGAATCCAGATTCTATAAGAAAATTTGGCAGAATAACTTCTACTTGCCATGTCTCTTCCCTAGAGCAGCACTAAGGTGCCACTTCACTGTGACTTAGAGCTGACTCATATTTTCCTCTGGATAAACTCTAATAGTCATAAGAAGCTTCTAAGACTGTGAATTTCAGAGATCCAGGGCATGGTTCTAATCACAGTGACTTGGTAGAATCGTATATCATGCAGACATGAACAGAAAGGGTTCAGTACCATAGAAAGTTTTTTTTTTAATTCCATAATATTGATCTATAGCCTATAATGATATTAGTTCATTCATTGACCAATAGTCTATTAACTATATATAATATTCAAAGTGTGGTCATATGAACTGAGGGTTTAGGATAGATAATTTCAATCTTTAATCGGCTTCTAATATAGAGTTAACAAAAAAAGTAATTATATCAGCATCAAATAGTAAGTTTATAGATAATTGTATGAATGAAGGGTTCATGAGAAGACTAAAGGGCAAATGTAACAATGCCTACATTTAAAGAAATGAACAGAGCTCAGGATTGATGGACAAGAAGAATAGGAAATTGTAGAAAGAGAGGAGTATGGTATGCAGAGTTAGGAAGTCAGGAGATTCATGACCAGCACAGAGAATCACATTCTATGGTGGAACAGTGCCAAGGACTGAGCTGGAGATGTTTGCTAAGGACCAGATGGTGATGAACATTGATGGCCACCCTAATATGTTTAGATCTTTTTCTGAAGATGATCAAGATCTATTCTTGCATTTCCAAGGAGTATTGGGAGTGTTGCTAAGGTCAATGTTGTTAAAAGAAGCTTCACTGGCAGTTTGTTATCCCAGATGTCAAGACTTTAAAAGCACTCATGAATTTTTTTCAGTGTGAGTGAGCCCTAGAGAATACAGGTTGGCTTAAGAAGAGCATCCTAGCAAAGAGTTACTGTGGTAGTTTGTGAAGAATTGAAAAGCTTCTGTGGGGACCCTGAGCATCACTACTTTAACATGGGCAATTACTCAACAACGCAACAACCTGAATTTGTACCTGGCATCAAGCCAGCGGCTGCTAAGAATGCTGTCTATGTCATCATCCATGGCCACAGGGAACAAAGGAAAATGTCATCAAAGCATCATTATTCCTTCAAGTCACCTGGCTTTTGCCTCTTTTCCATTATCTGTCAAGTCTCCATCATTCAATTAATTTTCTGTTTGATTCCAGGCATCTCAGCTGTTGCTGAATATAGCCAGAATCACTTAAGCACTTGAGCTTGCTTGGATCTTCAGCTTGAACAGAGCTCTCTGCTATTAATGATCTTTTAGAGGAACAATGTCTCAAAGCACACTCTCTCACACAGAGGTACTAATGGGATAATGACTGCGGATGTTTAGAGGATTTAGAACACATTCTCTTAAGGCTCTGCACCTCAGGACTTAGAGGTGTGACCTGTACCAATCCATCTGGTCAGGGTCTCCGTCTGAGCCCAGTATCATTTTGACTTAAGCATCACAATTTTTTCTTTAGCTAAACTCACCTTTTCGTACATATGGTTGTTTTCCTTTAAGTATGTTTTACTTTATTTTCTCTAGAGATCTGAACATTTTCTGTTGGTCTTCTCTTGTGATTTTTGTTCTATTCTACAAAACAGTAATCTCTTTTCTTGTGGATATTAACAAAATACTTTTGTCCCTCATTCTGTTATTTTTCTGCATTTTCTAGGCTCTGAAAGTTGACACTGAGAAGGTCAGTGGGAGGAGGTGGAGACGGTTTAGAGTATGGGGCTGGAAGCACCTTGATCTAAATAAAAAAGCAAGGTCATTTAGAGAATTATCAAGCTGTAAAATTCACAGAATGGTCATGTCATATATGACTATAGAAGTGACTCCATGTATACCATGTTTCTCAGATAAGAAAAATAAAGTCGTATGTGCATTCAACATCATATAACTGATTACCAAGAACTCAATGGATCTTGATTCTCTCTCTCACGATTTCTCTCCCTCCCTCCCTCTCTCTCTCCCTCCCCCTCCCTGTTCCTCTCCTCTCTCAACCTGTGTGTGTGTGTGTGTGTGTGTGTTGTATTTATGTGAATGTATTCATGTATGCATGCCAAAGGTTGATAATGGAAGACTTTCTTGTTTGTTCTCAACTTTATAGTTTAAAACAAGGTCTCTCCCTGAACCTAGAGCTCACTAATTTAGCTAGACTAAGTGGCCAGTGAGCTCCATGGATTCACCTATCTCTACTTCCCTAGCACTGTGATAGTAAACATGTGTTACTAAACCTAGCTTTTCACATGATTGTTGGACATGCAAACTCTGGTCTCATACTGTTAGTCAAACACTTTACTAACTGAGCCAGCTCACTAACCCTGTGAATTTGGATTCTTATCACTTGACTAGCTCTGCTGACTAAACAGACCTATTGGCTGTCACATTCATTCAAAGAACTACTGTTTTCTCCATTAGAACTACCAAGAATCTATCTAGAATACAAATACATTTCCTGAGGAAATACCTGTCCCCACTAGTTGTTAGCCAAGTGATACCAACGTTTTCATGAGCATTGCTGAGTGGATACTTGGCCCAGACTAAAATAATTGTGTTCCTTTCTGGAAGCAACCATCACCATCTGATGAGCTGACTACAATCCCAAAGAACTGATCTGTAGGAAGAGTAAACAAACTAGTGAAGCAAAGGAGAAGCAGAAGCAGAAGTAAGAAGTTGAGAAAGAAAGAGTTCATTCACCTCCTTCTTGTGACTTTTTTCTCCTACTGATCTTCCTTACTGGCACCTTTTCACATTTCAACGTGTGCAGATGGCATGTGCTTGTTGACCACATGTGGTATTTCAGGCATTGATCTGGGCTCTCAGTAACAGTGTAGACTACAATGTCACAGGCTAGGTTTTTGTGGAATTGTCATCCTTGTGTGGGAAAGGAGACAGTAAACAAGTTAAACATTAAGTTAATTGTTTTGGATGGTGATAATTACCATGCAAAATATTTAAATACACACACATTCACACACAAGAATTTGGTAGGAAAATTATTAAATTTCAAGGTCAGAATAGACAGGGTGACCCAGCTTGACTCTGGTCACTGTTCTTTTATAATTCTAGCAGATTTTAATGCAAACACAGACTTCCCACTGGAGTTCTGACACATATAACTAGCCAACTGTAGGCAACAATTCTGGGAAGGGTTTCTGAAAAGGAAACCTTTGTATTAAAATCTGTGTGAAAAGGAAAAACCTAGTTATGAGGAAACATATGAGAACATTCCATGTAATGTTAGGATATAGTACCTGGTACAGGGCTGAGAATGAGCTTAGTTCATTCAAAGAGCCAAAAGAAAGGAAACAGGGTTAAGTTAGACCTGTAGGTATAAAGAGAATACAACAGAGTTGAAGGGGTGCAGGAGGACACTTTCATTATACCTTAGACAACTCTCCTCTCTGCTTTAAGTTCCTTGTGGGCAGATTTTCTGTCACATTCACCACTGACTCTGCAGCCTCTTGCAATGGCCTGGTATGCTGGAGGCGTTCAGAAACATCTGTTACTGCCTTCCTCTGCCCAACTTTCCAATTTACTTGGTCTGAAGAGGTAAAACTTTCTTGTGTCCCACCCATCAGTTGGAAGTCTGCTCTAGGAAATCTAGAGGCTTAGTTTGCTACAGATAAAACTAAACGTTGCTAGGTACTAGATCTTACGTTTAATTCTTATAATAAGGCAGAGTTAGAAGAATATTCACAGAAATTGAAGAACTCACTCAGAAACATAAAACCAATCAAAAGAATGTCTGGTGTAGACATCCCATTTAGGCCTAAGCACCCACAGGCACTTATTCTCAGCTCTTTGACTGCCTGTGCATTCCAACATAATAACCACTTATGTTATCTTAACCACTGTCCACTTCGCCTGAAAAGCTCAGGACACATTACTGAAGGGGAAGAAAGAATCTATGAGGCAGAGGATGTGGAAGAGTGTTTCAAAATCCTCTCCTCCAGAAATTACTTTGTGGTTACCTTCATGAAGTCATAGCAACTGTGCTTACCTGCACAAAATCAAGCTAGCAAACAGTCTAGCATGTGTTGGGGAGGAACTCATAAAGCCCCAATTCTAACTGAGAAGCTATTGGCTACTAGAAGTCACTTTTCCTTGTGGGGGTGCCATGGGTAAGTTGGCTTTGTCCAGTAGTTTTTTTCCACACCTATGCAGCACTATTTAGACTCAGTGGGTTATAGCATTTAAAAAAATAACAAGACACAAAGTTCAGAAGAACATCTAATAGAGAGTCATAGGGAGAATTAGGAGAGAATGAAGGATAGATATGACCAAGAGACAACATGTATAGCAAAGAGTAACCTTAAAATATTTATAAATACAAAATATATTAAATATGTATGTATTTGATACAAAGGTAGGTATTTTGAGAGCTTTTAATATCCTTTGGGAAAGGACAGAGGAGAAAGGAAAATGAATCGATAGCAGTGTACAATTAGAAATTCAGGTGAGCTTTCATATTATAAAGATAATATCATATGGAAATGTTGTATGGTGGTGTGAATAAAATGCCCACCCAGGCCCATAGACAATGCTACTATTACATGGTATGGCTTTGTTGGAATTGCTGTGTTACTGGAGGCAGGCTTTGAGGTCTCAAATGCTCAAGCCCTTATGGCAATAATGGACTTAACCTGTGAACTGTAAACCAGTCCCAATTAAATGCTTTTCTTATAAGAGTCAATGTGGTCATGGTGTCTCTTCACAGACACAGAAACCCTAAGACATGTTGTTTCCAATCCAATGTATTGGAAAACAATTTTACATGGTATTAGTTGGATAGTTTGACATCAATGTAACACAAGGTAAAGTCTTCTGATGGGAGTGAACCTCAGTTTTAAAAATGTAGAAAATGTCTCCATAAGATCTGGCTGTATGCAAGCCTGTCAGGCATTTTCTTAATTAGTGATTGATGGAGGATGGCCCAAACCACTATGCATGATGCCATCCTTGGGCTGGTGGTCCTGGATTCTACAAGACAGCAGGTTGAGCAAGCCTTGAGAAGCAAACCAAAAAGAAATATACCTCCATGGCCTCCACATCAGCTCCTCCCTCCAGGTCCCTGCCCTGTTTGAGTTCCTGTCCTGAGTTCCTTTAATAATGTACAGTGATGTGGGAGTGTAAGCCAAATAAACCCTTTCTTCTCAAACTTGCATTTAGTCAAGGGGTTTCATCACATTAATAACCCTAACTAAGACATATATAATATTTGAATAAACTAAAATAAAGTACTTTGAATGTTTTGTCACAAAGAATTCAGAAAAGTTGGGGAGGTAGACATGTTCACCCTGATTTGTACATTGTACAGTGCTTATATGTATTGAAACATCATGTTGCATCCCACTAATATGTACAATATTTATGTCCTTCTTCATCAATTTAAATAAACTTTAAAATAAAATAAATTTCCTGGCAAGATTTGAAAGCACTGCTTTGAGAAGAGAAGAAAAGAGAAGAGAAGAGAAGAGAAGGACCTTTAGAGTCCTCCTGATTAATCTGGAAAGAACATTATTGATTATTCATTTGATAAACATTTATCTAGAATTGAATGCCATTCCTTAGGAACTCTGAGGTGATTAATTCCTTGTTCCTGGGAACCTAGAAATTCCCTCAGGTCAGTCTGAGGCACTGTCAGGTCAGTCTGAAGCACTGTCAGGTCAGTCTGAAGCACTGTCAGGAGAATATTGTTAGGTTTTACACTTTGCTGAGTAGCCCATGCTAGAAACTGCACTTGGCCCATTCATTTTATTTTGTGATGGGTTAGTCTCGTTGTCAATCTGATTGAAATCCCCAGGGAACTTGCAAGGAAATTTCCAGAGATGATTAACTAGGAGAAAATCCATCCTGAATATGGTCCCCAGATAGGATAAAAGTGGAAGAAGAGAAAGCTGGGTAGAGCATGCATCCGTATCTTCCCCCCTATTTTCTCCCCTCCCCCTTCCTATCTACCATACTGTAAGCCTCTCTGCCATTTCGTCCTAACTCTGATAGAATACTGAAGCCTCTGGTACCATGAGCCCAAATAAATCTTCCCTCTCTTAAGTTGTGTCTCATGTATGTAGTCAGTAATAAACATCTGACTAACGGATTTTTCTCCAGATCGTCTGTGTAAGCTGTAGTGTACCTTTTCACAATGAACATACAGCCTCAAGAGAACCTTGTTTGTGGTCATGTAGTTAGTGCATGTGGAGAAAAAGGGATTAATACCAGGCACTTTCATTTATTAGGAACCAACTTGTGGTCACTGCTCTGGTGGAGGTGAGCCAAGTTCCTGCATATTTCATGTTTATTGCTGGACACCAAGCATCCATGAACATTTGAAACAACCTTTGGCAATTTGTTCATAGTTCAGCAACTTGGACCTGGCTCAGCTGGGGAGGCTGGTCTCCCTCATGGTCACTCACATAGCTGAATGGCTTTGAGGGATCAAGTGCAGCTGCTCATTGAAGAAAAATTCATTCCTGTCTGGCAGCTGATGTCACCTCAGTTCTCCTTCAAGAAGCATCTCAGGCAGAAGCCCAGCACACTTGGGCTCATTACAGTCCTTCTTTGTTCCAATTTACTGTTGGCCCATTGATCAAAGTCAGGGCATGGGGTAGAGCCCAGAGTTGATGCAAGAGGGGCTGACACAGGGTGTGACTATGGCAGGTGTGACTGCATGTGTGACAAGAGCCAAACAGCAAATGAGCCAAGGTTACAGAGCTGACATATGTGGCCAAATTAGAGATTTCCTGCTATACTCCTCAATATTTTGCCTATAAACCCCAAGGCATGTGCTTCATGCTGTGATAGAGGGAGAGCTCTGGTAAGGGTTAGAGATGGGCTAGGGTGGGGATGGGAAGTATCTCTACTGAATCTAGACGTGATTAATATTAATATTATAATTATTATTAGTTATAATTATTATTATTATTAATATCCATAACCTGGCTTCTAGATAAGGAGAACTATGGAAATGAGAAGGAATAGTTTGCAAGATCAGAGGACACTGGGAACTTGGGGGATAAAAATCAAGAGTCACATGTCAGGTTCTGATGGCCCATAAGTGTGATGCTGCTCAGAATGGATCTTCTCCACAGATGTTAAGTATGCGAATATCTCACAGCATGCACTGAAGAAACACAGGGACTTTTCAAGGAAGCAAGAAAGCTGGCGGAAAATCTAAGGCTCATAACCTTGTGTCTCCACACCCTTGTGTTCTCTCACAGCCACTGTAATATACGGAAACATGGAATATGCCATGAAAATCCACAGTTGCATCATATTTCAAGGTTGCAAAAACTGAAACATGTTTGCTTAAAGAATAAACTACACGTGGTCCAGGGAATGGATGAAAAGAGAAGTGAATAAAGTGTCTAGCAAGCACAGGATGAGAGTTCAACCCCAAACTGACATAAACTAAGGTGGACAGTGTGGCATTCTTGTAATGCCAGCCCTGGAAGGTGGAGATAGGTGGATCCCAGGAGCAATGGGTCAATCCAGCCTATTCAGTCAATTTTCAGTCCAGTGAGTCCTTGTCTCAGGAGCAATGGAGTTCAACACGTAAAGATCGGGACTCAAGGTTGCTCTCCGACCTCCACAGACATGCTCACAGGTGTATATCTTCACACATAGGACACACACATTAACATATAAAGCCATGGTACACAGTGTTCCACATCATATTTACCTTTAAGCCACTCCAGTCTTTACACCTCAGAGTTACTTGAATGTCATTTGAAATACTATATAGCAAGGGGACAAAAGTCCAGAAAGTCTGTGAGGAAGCCTCTCCCCCCAATCTGAAATCCTGTCATTTATCATCTATAAAAAAAAAGAGAACTGTGAAGCAATTCAGCTGAGTTGGAATCCTGGAACTTGAAGTTTCTGAGTGGGCTACAGTTTGGACCAGAGTCTTTTTTTTTTTTTTTTTCCTGCCCCAAGGATGTTATTATGTCTCATTTTTCTGATAGTTGCCAAGACAGGATAGACTTGTTTTGTTTGTTCCTCAGTGAGAATTTAGATTTCCTTAGCAGATTTTGGTTTCAGGGCACCACAGAGCCATTAACAACAGCAGGTGGGAAAATAATAATAGTTTACACGTCTCCAGTGGTATTCGGCTTTCTACGAATTACCACCAGCTTTATCACACAGGGGCTTGGCAGCAAGTCTGAGAGAGGCAGAACTGGCATGGGTGTCTCTATTTCACAGATGACTGAGTCTCTTACTGAACCCCTAGCTCAGAAAATGACCCTCTAGCATCTTGCTGGGCGGGCCAGAATAAATATGCCGTGCTTTGTAGCTGCCATGGTTTGGGGTTTGAAAGCCTCTTCCAGTACTATGCTCCAGAATGCTATGTGGTTGACACATAATCTGCAAGGTCTATTACTATGGGGCATTAATTTAGAATATGTTTCAGGAGCCTCTCTCCTCCTCCCATCAAGTGCTGCTATGTTCACAGTGTCCCTAGGAGCTGTGAATCCTGCTCTATACAATTTCCTCAGCTTCACTGATAGAGATTCCACCAAATTCAGGCTTCCGCCACCATCTTAGATAGATCTATGCCTTATACTCCTTAAGTTTTGTTTTTATTTTTGTTGGGAGTGGGTTACAGGGTTAACTGAGGGGTTTTAGCACCTCAACACTAAGGAAGAAAATTAAACACTTTGCCAGGATTAAATCATATTATGAAACTCCTGCTCCCTTTTCTCTTAGAGGACAGTACACTATTTCAGTGGTGACGTCACCCCTATAACTTAGAGCACTAATAATAGATGCTTTGCCTTGGTATTTTCTTCTATGCATTAACTGTGTGCAAGAGTTGTTCTTGTAACCTGCCTCCAACATACTCTTGAAGATCCTGGGTAGGGGTGATTGATAACTAGCATGTTATTGTCAAAGTCTTGAACAATCATTTCTACTCCTGTATTTGCAGTTATCTGTTTCTTGGATCCCACTGCCCTCTAGTTCTCAGCCTACTCTGCCTGCTAGATTTTCACGCATCTTATAAATTTTAACTTACCCATTACCTCCGGGTAGTCAGACTACCTTTGCTCTTACCTCATGGACCTATCATTCTGTAATAAGAACTAATGGTTAATATTCTTCAAGTATTGTAATTGTGGCTTATTGTTATTTTATTTTCATATCTTTGATTTACTTGAACATCCTGCCACATATTCAAATTTTCAAGGTGTCTTTCTTTTTGCTTTTGCTTTCTTCTTTTCTTTTCTTTTTTGAACAGAGTTACACTATGTAGCTCAGGTCTCAATCGTGAGACCCCCTGCATTGTTTCCCCCATGCTGGGATTTCAGGTGAGTGTCAACACACCTATCAAAGGTGCAATTTTGTTGAATTGTTTAATTATATTTTTTTCACATTGTTCAAAGTAATGGTTCAGGATACCTGATCTCTTCTTGTTCATATCCAGATATTAGTCATTCAAAAGAAAGTTTCTGCTAATGATACACTTAACAATATATATTCTATTGTGTGGTGTTTTTACCAGTTGTAATACGTGAAACAGCAACTCTTTCACATGATGTCATTGGATCATGATGGGGTTTCACAGTCCTTTTCAGGAATTTTTATGGAACTTATTGTCTATCTCCAAATCTGAACACACTCTAACTGTAGTTTTAAAAAATTCCCAGCAGCAGGAATCACTGCCAACTACTTCTTCAGAGTTTCTGTTACTGTTTTCCTGGATTTCCTTCTACACACCCTGGCTGTGCTTTCAGTCTCCTTTGCCAGTATCTTCTCCCATACTTAAATGTTAGTTAGGATTCCCAGACCTCAACTTCAGCTAACTTCCTCTCCTTCCCTGAACTTTCTTACCCAGTATCTTAACTCCTGGAGTTTCAGGTATAATTTACACAGATGCATGCTATCATTTGCCTTTCTAGAAACCACCTTTCCATGTGTCTCTAGACTCATGAATACATGATCCACTTCATGACTAGATGTCTAGTAGTCATTGCCGAAATTATCAAAGCCAAAAGAAGCTCATTGTCTTCTCCTGTTGCCCAAATGATCCCCTCTGTCTATGACAGTGATTAACGTAGTCCAGTGGCACATTGTGGATCACCTTGCATGGCCAGAGATTATGTTAGGTACCAAAGCTGCTCCTTCCTCATTTTCTCTATCTCAGTGATATCACAGCCTTCTCCAGCAGTTGCCACTTCAGATCCTAGCTTTCTCCTCTTCTGCACTTCTATATCCAGCCCATTGGAAGGTCCTTCTATCCTCTATTCTAAGCATCTTCCAAGCTACATACTTTTGTCCGTTTTCACTGACAAACCTCGCATCCAATGCCTAGCTTCTAACAGACTAGGAAGGTCACCTTCTAGCCTTATCCTTCCTTCTGCTCTCAACTTCTTGAAATCAGTTCAGAAACAACAAGCAATCTGATTAAATAAAAATTAAAGCATGTCACTCCTCTTCTCAAACTCCTACAGGGATGTACTACAGACTTCCTCTTTGTCCAAACCTCAGGCTGCTCTGGACTTTTGTCTTGAGTACATCTTGACTTTGCCCTACTACCCTGACCTTGTACTGACAACTCTAGTTTCATCCAGTTTAAAAAAAACAAAAAACAGAAAAAAAATTTTTTTTAAAAAAAAATAAAAACCTTAATGTATTTAATATATTTAAGTTGACATATTAATAATAACTTCAAGTATATTTTCCCAAATTGGCCTGCAGTACAAAACAGAGTTGCTCAAGTTCAGTAACAATCAAAAACAGTAACAGTTTACCATTGGGAGGCCAAATCAATTGGTTTAAACAGGTACCAAATCACCTCAACATGGAAATTAAGAAAAGACAGCATCTTCAACAAATGGTGCTGGTTCAAGTGGTGGTCTACATGTAGAAGATTGTGAATTGATCCATTCCTATCTCCCTGTACAAAGCTCAAGTCCAAGTGGATCAAGGACCTCCACATAAAACCAGATACACTGAATCTAATAGAAGAAAACGTGGGGAAATGTCTAGAACACATGGGCATCGGGGAAAAGTTCCTGAATAGAACACCAATGGCTTGTGCTCTAAGATCAAGAATCGACAAATGGGACCTCATAAAATTACAAAGCTTCTATAAGGCAAAGGACACTGTAAAGAGGACAAAACGGCAACCTACAGATTGGGAAAAGATCTTTACCAATCCTACATCCGATAGAGGCCTAATATCCAATGTATACAAAGAACTCAAGAAGCTAGACTCCAGAGATCCAAAGAACCCTATCAAAAAAATGGGGAAGAGAGCTAAACAGAGAATTCTCAACTTAGGAAACTTGAAGGGCTGAGAAGCACCTAAAGAAATGTTCAACATCCCTAGTCATCAGGGAAATGCAAATCCAAACAACCCTGAGAATCTACCTCACACCAATCAGAATGGCTAAGATCAAAAACTCAGGTGACAGCAGATGTTGGCAAGGATGTGGAGAAAGAAGAACACTCCTCCATTGATGGTGAGAATGCAAGATGATACAACCTCTCTGGAAATCAGTTTGGCGGACTCTCAGAAAAATGAACATAATACTACCTGAGGACCCAGCTATACCACTCCTGGGCATATACCCAGAAGATGCTCCAACATGTAATAAAGACACATATTTCACTATGTGTATAGCAGCCATATTTATAATAGCCAGAAACTGTAAACAACCCAGATGTCCCTCAACAGAGGAATGGATACAGAAAATGTGGTACATTTACACAATGGAATACTATTCAGCTATTAAGAACAATGACTTCCTGAAATTCACAGGCAAATGGATGGAACTTGAAAATATTATCCTGAGCAAGGTAACACAGTCACAAAAGAATGAACACGGTATATATGTACTCACTGATAAGTGGTTATTAGCCCAAAAGTTCGAAATACCCAAGAGTCACTTCACAGCAACTGTGGGGCTGAGTGTGAGGTCCCAGATGGATGAGTTGGAGAAGGGACTGAAGTAGCTGAGGGAGTTTACAGCCCCAGCGAGGGAGAAACAATGGCAACTGGCCTGACCCCTCAATGCTCCCGAAGACTGGATCACCAACCAAAGAATACACATGGAGGGACCCATGGTGCTGGCCACATATGTGGCAGAGGAGGGTCTTGTTAGCCATCAGAGGGAGCAGAGGTCCTAAGGCCTGAGGGTGTTAGATTCCCCAATATAGGAGAATGCCAAGGAGGGAAGCAGAGAGTGAGTGGGTGGGTGGGTGGGTGGGTGGGTGAATACTCCCATAGTGGCAGTAATGGGGAGGTGCCAAAGGGGAGATCTGGAAAGGGGGAAACATTTGAAATGTAAATATAGTATGAACAAAAAGAGTTTTCACATGATGCCTTAACTGTCATTTTTTTTTTTTTTTTTTTTTACTTTTTAGTGAAGTTGCTAAAGGCATCATCCATAACTTTCCATACAGAATTATTAGAAGTTAATCTGACATTTGTTCCAGCTCGTCCCTTCAATCAAAGCACCAGTCTTGGGGTCCTTTGTATCCCTTCTATTTCCTCTATGTAAAACCCCCACCTTTTGATATATGAAGGTGTTTCTTTTTCCATATATTGTTACCTAAACACTTGACCTTGTTATTTGTAAACAACATATCAAGCAGCTGAGAACGAATCCTCTTACACTTGGATTCTAATCCTCAGGGCAATTTTTTATTCACTGGCAGAGGTCTTGGTGTTCTTTCTGTTGCTGTGATAATAAACTCTAACAGAAGTAATTTATGGAAGAAGTGGTTTATTTTAGCTCACGAGACCATGTTAAAGTCTAAATTAGCTACTTTTCCATAGCTGTGATAAAATACTCTGACCCAGAGCAAGGTAAAGAAGGAATGCCTTGTTTGGGCTATGATTCTAGAGGGAATCAAGTCCATCATAGAAAGGACAGCATGGAATGAGGACAAGAGCTGGAAGTTGACTGATGACATTTAAAAAATATATATATATATATGCACATAAGAAGCAGAGAAGGAACAGAAGTTAAGTAAAGCTGTATATCCCCTAAATCCACTTCCAGTGGCATATTTCCTCCTGCAAGCCTGTATATCATAAAGGTTCTATAGCTCCCCAACAACAACTAGGGACAAATGTTCAAATACATGATCCTAGGTGAGGCACTTTTCATTCAACCTACTACACCATTCATCACTAGGAAAATACTGCCAATTAGGAGCCTAGCATAGCAGGCCATACGCATCCAGATAGAGTCCAGAAGCAGACAGAAATAGCTAATGTGTGTATACCTATACTCAGCTAAATTTTACTCTTCTTATACAGTTCGATATCCCCTGATTCGGGAATGGTGCCATCCATATGAGCTGTTATTTCCAGCTCAATTTATATAATCAAGATACACCCCTATATGATAACTTGATCTAGGCAGTCCCTTATGGAGACTCTTCCCAGGTGATTTGAGATTGTGTCAAGTTGACAATTAAAACTAGCTATCATATTCTTCAGTTCTTGGCTCTGTAGCCATAGAAATTTGCTGTAATTGTAATGGAGTTCAACTCTATCCTATAGAATACACAGAAACACAATTATCTACATCACTGACCCTGCTATTCTCTATTGTAGAAATTTAAATGCAATCTGTCGTGCTATTTTTAACAAGTGTCAGAATAATTTTTCCCCTTTACACTTCATATTACACTTGATATAAAACCTGAATGTATTAGCCCAAGTTACACTCACCTTGTTCTCCTTTTCTCCCATAAGTTCAACAGAACTATTCATCTTCTGGTTCCTTTCATTCCTCGGATTCTTTTAACCTTTGTACCTTTGTGCTAGCTCTTCCCATGGCCCGGACCATCTCCCACATGGCTTTCACTTGATTGATGTCCTCCTTCTTCCTGTTGTTTAGGGTTCAGCTTAAGTTACGCGGAAAAAATGTTGTCCTCTGATCTCCACCTCTTCTGCTGGCTTATTTTGTTTCACAGTTTCAGTATGTGAGTCCATGACCTTCATGATGGGGGGAGCATGGCAGTAGGCAGGCACAACACTGGAGCTGAGAGTTTATATCTTTCTCTGCAAGTAGTAGGCAGACAGATAAATAAGAAAAGGGTGGGCTTTTGAAACCCCCAAACCACCCCCAACGACACACCTCCAACAAGGCCACACTTCCAAATCCTTCCCAAACAGTTTTACCAACTTGGGACCAAACATTCAAATGTATGGGCCAATGTGGGGTGGCATTCTCAGTCAAATCATCCCACATTCCATTACTGTATCAATTGTGTACACCCAAATCAGGACCATCTAAGCCTATATACGAAATCTTACTTGACTTGGTTTTGTAAACAAAGTTTTATGATAATTCAGTCATCCCTATTTATTCTACGGTTGCCTTCCTGATCTACCTGTGAGATGAACTATAGCATCAGAGACCTTGCAGTCTCCAAATCAAAAATATTTGCTCTCTGGCCCTTCATAGAAGCACAGTGTCTGTATCACTAGCCATTGTTCTGGCCCTTTCACTAGGAATTAAGTTCCATAGAAACAGAAGCTGTCTCTTATTCTCTTAGTTATCTGTGCTACTCTAACCGACTACTACAGAGTGAAGGAAATATATAGAAAAGATATTGATATCCTTACAGTTCTGGAAAATAGAAGTACAAAATCAAGTCACTGACATTTGCTGAGAATTACCCTAAATATACAAGATAGTCTCCCCTAGGGGAGTGAAACAGTGTCTCTATTGACAGGAGGCAGAAAAACAAACAAACAAAAACCAAAAAGACTCCTGTCAAAGTACTTTATAAAGGAACAACATTAGTATATTCATGAAAGATGATCCATAAAATGTTGCACTCTCCAATACTATTACATTAAGGATTGTTTCTAATACATGAATTGTTGTGGGAAATATTAAAAATGAAGGAATATATAGCGGCAGCATGTTCCCGCACTATGCCCTGGTTCTCTCATCCCAGGTGGGCTGGCCAGCCATGCACTGGCAGGCAATGGCCATCCTGCTTTTATCTTGTGGAGCTCTGACACTCCACGATCTCTCCACCCAGCTCACTAAGTTCCTACTGGCAGGTCACTACCACAACGGCCCCATGCTTCAATACCCCCATGGCCTCTGTGATGCACATCAGGCAAACTCACACTTTGCCGCTGTACCTTTCTCTCTGGAACCCAGAAGAGCCTCAGCATGAAGGAAAACACAACACAAACTTAGCTCATAAACAATGGTAACTCAATCTCTGGGCACAACAACTGAAACCTAATCTTGTAAGCCTTATTTAAATCTAATTCTTCTGGTGGCAAATCCTCGGATCTGTCATACCAGGAGACTCTAGTACCTACATCTTACCTACATGCTGTCCCCGTTCCAAAAGGGCTCGCTCGCTCGCTCGCTCTCTCTTTCTCTCTCTCTCTCTCTCTCTCTCTCGCTCTCTCTCTCTCTCTCTCTCTCTCTCTCTCTCTCTCTCTCTCTCTCTCCTGCTGCTCTCTTCCTCCCTTCAACCTGGAAGTCCCTCCTAAGCTATCCAGTGATTGGCTCTTTTATTCGTTATGGGATTTGTTCTCAAGAAGTCACAGGTGTAAGTCACTCCTTGTCTGAAGCCCCTCACAGGAGGGCAGAATTAGAATACAAAAGGCCCCAGGGCTATCCACAACAATGAATTACTGCAGGTGAGATCATAGAATTACTCTATTAAATCATTCTGTTGTTGTTTATTTATTTGTTTGTTTGGGGGGTTTGCTTTTAGTTTTGGTCTTATTTTTTGAAACAGAGTTTTTTCTTTGTGGTTTTTTTTTGGTTTTTGTTTGTTTGGTTTTGTTTTTTGTTTGGTTATTTTGGTTGCTGTTTGTTTGTTTGTTTTTGTAGCCCTGGCTGTCCTGGAACTCTCTCTGTAGACCAGGCTGGGCTCAACTCACAGTCTCACCTGCCTCTGTCTCCTGAGTACTGGGATTAAAGACATGCATGACCACCAATCATTCCTAAAAGGTCCTGGTACAACAAACAAACCCCTTTAAATATTTATACCAGAAGAATATAAAGTACTTAGAGGAAAACCTCTTTTAGACTTTTGATTATGTTTCATTGTGGGAAAGTCACAGCAGCAGGACAGTGACATAGATGATCATACTGCATCCATATATATTAAAGAATCAGGAAGAAATTAATGCATGTATGTGTATTGCACTCAATGTACTCTCTCCACCCTCATACAATATGTCTAGAGAATGATGCCATCCATAATAAGCAGGTCTTCACATCTCAATTGATATAAAAGACAATTCCTTACAGACATACCCAAAGACTAGGATAGTCTGGATTGTAGACAAAGTGACTATAGTTCATTGTAACTCAAAGACAGGAGTCTTTATTACTCCTTGACGTATGCCTCTGTCATGAACTGCAGCTCCTCCCACAAAAGACAGCAAAGTCTATTTACCAACCCTTCACTTGATTTAGCTACAAGACAGCCTTTGACAAATGAATAAGATATAAGCAAGTATGTGCCAGCTCCATGTCTAGGGTCATGAGTTTTCATCATAACCACCACAGAAAACAGCAGAGTAGCCCTCAGTCTCTGGAGAATAAAAGACTCCTGGAGCAGAACCAATCATATCAGCAACTCATAGTTAACTATATTCAGCTAACTCATAGTTAATACTTAGATGAGTGAGCTAAATGAATGAATCTTGTTGAATGCCACTGAGTTTTAACTTGGTATATTAAGCCTCAATTGTGGCAGTTGGATACACGAGGTGGTGAACTTCGACAGTTGAAGTTCATCTAAGAGTAAATTTCCTTCTCTCGTAAATGGAGATGATAGTAATTACTGTTCTCAATGCTGCATCACAGCAGGTGTGAAAGCCACTTTGGAGACTGATGGCACACCAAGCACACACACGTGAGCTGCAGCTTGTTATTCATTAGACGATGCCACCAGTGCATCTGTGGGAGAGAATGAAATTGATTCTTATCAGAGAGTGAGCTGGGGGCCTGGGCAGGGCAATTCATCAGTGGCTGAGACAGTTAATGAATTTGTGGCTTTGCCCTGAGCCACAGATGGCCTGAGGTCACTCATTCCAGAGAAGGTAGGTGAGATGTGTCTCAGGAACTAGCCTAGGACAATTCATGGTAAGAAATATGAAATGAACAACGTAGATTGGGAATAAAGACCATTCCATTGAAAGGCAGAGGCTTCTCAGTGACACTGTCTTGTTTGTCACATCCATCATTTAACTGAACCGAGTGAGAGGTGAATGAGAAAGGCTTCAGCATTTGATAAATTAATCAGCGAGGACTTTGGCAAACTGCCCACTCATATTGATGATTAGACATTCTGAAAAGGCAAGGAGAAGCCTTTCATAAGTGTTGACTCTGCAGCTTTTGCTTTTTGTTTTATTTTGTTTTGTTTTGTTTTAAATCTTAGGGGTATTTTCTTTCATTGATAAAAGAAGACTTTGTTCAGATGTCAGTAGGTAGAGAAGAAAACATCTTCATGGGGGAATCAGGGCCAGCTGTAGCCAGCTGGGGCACTAGATAGAAATGTAAGGTGAGAGCATTTGACCTATACTAGGCTCAAACTGGCATACATGTGTGCCACAGTCCCAAAGCATTGGGAGACTTTACACAGAATCCCATCTGAAAGGATAATCTCCAGTTCAGCATCGCAACCGATTGAGATCTGGACCTTTTAAAAGCAGCTTTCTGGCTAGAGAGAGGGGCAGAGAGCTAGGCTTTTATTGAAATTTCTAGTTCCATGGCAGACTTTCTTGTCTGCCCACTCTCTTGCCAGTGCTGCTCTAAAGAGCTTCCCAGTGCCTTCGGGAACTGGGAACATTAATGGGATGTTTAATATTATCAACTTGATAGGATTTAGAATTTCCTAAAAGACAAACCTATGGGTATATCTATGGGAGAGTTTCTAGATTAAGTTAACTGAGATGAGAAGACCCATTCTAACTACAGGAAGTGAGCTGGTCTGTAGGCTGGGGTTCCTAGACTACCTTTATTTATTTATTTTTTTAGAAAGGAGAAGGTAGCTGGGTAGTGATGGTGCACACCTTTAATCCCAGCACTCAAGAGGTAGAGGCAAGTAGATTGGAGTTCAAGACTAGCCTGGTCTACACAGTAAGTTCCAGGTTAGCCAGGGCTATACAGAGAAACCCTGTCTTGAAAAAAACAAAACTAAAAGAAAGCAAAAAAGGAGAAAGTAGAGTAAGTACTTGCATCCCTCTGTGAAGGTAGACTAAGTACTAGCATTCCTCTGTCTCTGCTTCCTGGCTGAGGGCACGTGACAGATGCCTCCCACTCCTGCCTCTGTAACTTCCACTCCATGATGGACTCTATTCCCTTAAACTGTAAGTCAAAATAAACCCTACTTCTTAACAGATATTTTGGTCACAACAGTAAGAAAAGCAACTAATACACTTCGAGACCCTACACAAAGAAACAGTAGTTTTTCTTTTACAAGTAAAAGTGTTAAAAAGACAAAGCTATAAGCCTACTAGGCAAACTGCAGCCTGGAAATCTTTGCTAGTCCCTTGGCCTTGTCTAGAACCAGAATGAAGCCACCACTTAGCATGGCCCCTGGCAGTGTTACAGGACAGCCAGAGTCAAGGAGAAGTGCAGCTTTCCTGCTTTCAACTGAGCTCCCAGGCCAGCCTTAAATATGGCAGGCTTAGCATTTCTCACTTCAAACAAGGCTGGAAGGTCCCCCGAGTCTCCACCCACCCCCTCCTGCCCTCCTTCACTCTGGCTTTTCAGCTGCTGAATGAGACAAGGTCAGCAATTTCTAGCCTTTTGACAGAGCCCTATTTACCTGGCAGAAAATTAAAATGGAACTTGGAGAAGCTGGGGGCAGCAAAGTCATGCAGACAAGTGGAAAGGGCTTGCTTTGTTTTGGCTCATGCTTCAGAAGAGACTGCCTATCATGATGGTTAGGAAATGGCAGGCAGCTAGAGTATCTTGGCTATCCTATATATCTGGTAAATCTCTTCAGCCAGAGCAGGAAGCAGAGAACTTGGGGAGGAAGAGCCAGTAAGCACCTTCAAGCCCTATCCTCCCTCAATGACCTAAGTCTTCTAGCTAGATCCTATCTCTGAAAGGTTTCACAGCTACTCATAACAGTGCCACTATCTGGGGACCAAATGTTTAAGCACATAAGTCTGCAAGGTTCAGTGGGCCATTTTAACCTCAAGTCATAGTGGACAGGTAAATGCCAAAATAAAATTGGGAGCTGTTTTTAGTGTTTAATTTTAACAACAAAATAAGAGAAAACCCTGGCTGGAGAAAAGTGTTTGTCATGTAAAATAGAGGGCCAGTGTTCAATCTCCAGCAACCATATAAAAAGAAACAGTTGAGTCTTACTATCATAGGACTGTACTCCCAGTGCCATGGGACAAAGGTAGATCTCTGATGATTCCTGGAGCTCATTGGCCAGGAATATATAACTGAGTCTGCAAACACCAAGTTCAGTAAGAGACCTTGTCTTAAGAGCTAGGTAGAGAACAATTGGAAATAACTCAACATTCTGGCCTTCACGTGCATAGACCTACACAAAGAGATACACCACACTGCACCATAGCACATACACAGCACATACACACCGCACCACATACCCACCACACCACAACAAAACACACCACATCACACAAAAGAATTCCAAAGCAATACAAATGTGGTAGGTAGTATAATGACATAATTTATTTTAAAATATAAAATTGAAGAATACATCAAATCCGGTGGCCTGGAGATGAAGATTTTAAAGTTTATTAAGGAAGTCTGCTTTTGTTCATGTTATCAAGCTATCTTTACAAATATTCATAAGCAACCTGTGGAGAAGCCTAATTGGAGGTTTTTCATGAAAATGAAGCCTGAATTAGAAGGTCCCATCTGGGACTCTGGGTTTGACTCTCACCCTGCCCTTCCAACTCAAAGAAAGTCCCCCTCATCACACACACACGCACACACACAGCACTCCATCTGTGGATTATGGTTTACCCAGCTCCATGCCTGTCTTAGGAGCCCATCCTTGCTTTAATATTAAACACAGCAAGCCCAGATACAAGTTGTTCCCCTTTCAGGAAATCAAATTAAACTTTCATGAAGGCTCATGAGTTCCTCTGTGTGGTTTTCCCTTCAGCTTCCCCACAAGCCAATAAAGTCTCAATTAGATTAACCCCTTCCTGGCTCTGAGTGGGCACACTCATCTGAGAGATGGGAGATGCCCATCAACATGCCCCCTGTCAGCTCTCAGCAAGCAACTAGCTGGAGGAAATATTTGCAGATCCAGTGTTCATTGTTTCCTCTGGGAGCATCTTCCGTAACAATCTCCCTGGTGCTAAGAGCCTTAACTCCTTTCAATTGCCTTCCTCTGACCAAACAGACCTCCTTTTTCACAGAACTGTCTTTGGGGAACAAATTAGGTTGTTACAGATTCCAAACATATGCTCTAAATTCTCCCCTCGGTTTCTAACATGCAGCCATTTTTCCCCCTGTGAAATATGAGTGATGTCTTTATTACCTGTAAAGCGCCTCACTTCCCACCCCCTCTTTGGCTTAGCCTTGACAGTCCCAGTAACAGCAAACAAATGAAAAAGAAAAGCCCACCAAGTCTATGTCCTCAAAACCACAAAAACCACTGCAATACAGTCACTCAGAAAGTGCAGAGTGTGCCTGTGGGCCAGAGCTGAGTAAATAATTGAAATTTAAAATTGACTCCATTGGCAGGAAAGCCCAGGTGAGTAGACAGACAAACAACTAACTGGCTAGTTCTAGGAGGCTGTATTTGCAAGGAGGGGCAACTCATTGGAAATATTCCCCAATAGTGGGTCTATGAGCTATTAAGATTAATGGGAGGTATCACAGAACATCCAGAGAGCCAAGACATAGTGAGAGACCAATTATAGTTACAATGGGCAGAACTATCTGTTCTTTACAACTCTTCCTGGAGGTGGCAGGCCTCCTCAGTTTCCTGCTCTGAACAAAAGGGTGTAGTTGCCAGTTAGGAATGAACATGGCTATTTGGATAGTAGGTGAAGAAACTATCCTCTCTACAGTTTGAGTTCTCTGAAAATAAACAAAATCCTCATTTAAACAGGTTAGCCATTCCAAAATGTGAGACAGATAAGATCAACCGGAAGATTATGATCAGTGTAGAAGCAGAGCAACTGAAAAAGAAGTTTCTGATAGGAGCTGGGTAGAAGCATTATGTTCATGCTTGGCTATGAATGTTACCAATTTGTTGGCAAGAAGAAGCTATTGCCAAATGTGTGCGTTTATATTTATATGTATATATCTGTATGTGCATATCTATGTACGTGTGTATATTTGAAGGACTCCACAGAATGAACTTCAACTTGTTGAACAATTCTGTTCATGCTGTTACAGCATCAAAGACAAAACATCTGTGCAGGCATTTGATAGGATATCTGCAAGAGGATTCTACTTGAAAATAAAATCCAGGCAAAGATCAAATGCATCTCAAGAACCATGTAATGGCTCATAACTTTTAGAAACCCATTTATAGGTACACAGTTTGGGAAAATAATTCAAGATGGATTCTCCACATACTTCCACTGTTGTCTAACAAAAAATCATGCTTTCCTATGTGTGTACTCTATCAAGTACTCTACAAATGTTATATTTACAAAAGATAACATCATAGTTTGCTTTCCTGTTGCTGTGATAAACTGTGTGTGTGTGTGTGTGTGTGTGTGTGTGTGTGTTTGTGTATGTTAGTATATGATAAAGGGAGATACTTGTGCCAAGGTATGCATGTGGAGGTCGAAGTGCCACCTTGTGGAGACATTTCACATAAATTAAAACCACATATGTATATATAGAGATACACACGGATGACACAAATACAGAAAGAAAACTAGGGGAGAGTTAAGGTGGGGGGATAAAAAGAGAGAGGCACTTCTCTAACATGCCGGCCGAACTCGAGTGTACAGCCCACCACCAGGCTCGTGCACATGGCCAGGTCCCCAGCCCTCAGCCACCAGGCTCACCAGCTAGGCCCTGGCCTTCAGGAGCTGCACTTCTCAGCCTGACCCGAGGCCCACATGCTGTACCACATGGTACAACCAAGACCACCACACTCACCCGGCTCATCCTGTTGCATGTCATTCACAAGTTGACTAGGCTACAGTGTGGAGGAACGGGAAGCATGGGATGACCAGGGTGAGCTCTGAAGATGTGAGCCCACCCCTGAGATGTAGCCCCGCACCTGATACACAGCTCTGTCTCTGTATCTTCTGACTCCAGCCCTGGACCACATAGGCCTAAAACTACGGGCCTTCCCCTGCATAAGCCTGAAAGAAACCAAATACTGCTCCAATATCTGGCCCAAGTGGGACCCACCAGAGCCCACAGGACACAGGAACCACAGATCAGCCTGGGACAGGATCCTTCTAGTTTCCATCTGTGCCCCTGAGCTAACACTGTGCCACAGCTCTCTACACCCAAATCCTGCCCTGGAAAGAGCTGTTTCCCAGGAGTGCTGACATACCTAAGATCACAGGCTTACAGGCTCAGAGGCCCACAAGAGGGATACGCTACAGTCAGAGACAGCAAGACAAGCTAATACCAGAGATAACCAGATAGTAAGAGACATGTGCAAGAAAATAAGCAACAGAAACCAAGGCTACCTGGCATCAGTAGAACCCACAGCAAGCCCTGGACACCCCAGCACAGTGTAAAAAAAAAAAAAAAAAAAAAGATTCTGATTTAAAATCACATCTCATGATGATGATAGAGGACTTTAAGAAGGACATAAATAACTCCCTTAAAGAAGTATGGGAGAACACAGATAAACAGGGAGAAGTCTTTATAAAGGAAATACATAAATCCCTTAAAGAAATATAGGAAAATACAATCAAACAGGTGAAGGAATTGAACAAAACGATCCAGGATCTAAAAATGGAGATAGAAACAATAAAGAGATCACAAAGGGAGACAACCCTGGAGTTAGAAAACCTAGGAAAGAGATCAGGAATCATAGATGCAAGCATAATCAACAAAATACAAGAGACAGACGAGAGAATCTCAGGTGAAGAAGATACCATAGAAGACATTTACACAACAGTCAAAGAAAATACAAAAACAAAAAGTTCCTAACTCAAAATATTCAAGAAATCCAGGACACAATGAAAAGATCGAACCTAAGAATATTAAGTATAGAACAGAGTGAAGATTTCCAACTCAAAGGGTCAGCAAACATCTTCAACAAAATTATACTAGAAAACTTCCTTAACCTAACGAAATAGATACCCATAAACATACAAGTAGCCTACAGAACAACAAACAAATGGGACCAGAAAAGAAATTCCTCCTTGCACATAATAATTAAAACACCAAATGCACAGAACAAAGAAAGAATATTGAAAGCAATAAGAAGAAAAGGTCAAGTAATATAAAGGGAGACCCATCAGAATTACACCAGACTTCTCAACAGAGACTCTAAAAGCCAGAATATCCTGGGCAGATGTCATACAGACCCTAAGAGAACTAAAATGTCTACAATACCCAGCAATACTCTCAATTACCGTAGATGGAGAAACTATGATATTCCATGTCAAAACCAAATGTAAGCAATATCTTTCCACCAAACCAGCCCTACAAAGGATAATAGACAGAAAATTCCAACACAAGAAGGGAAACTATACTCCCAAAAACCCAAGAAACAAACAACAAACCCAAACTAAGAGAACCACACAAACATAATTCTACCTCTAACAACAAAAATAACAGGAAGCAACAGTCATTGGTCCTTAATATCCCTCAGCATCATTGGACTCAATAACCCAATAAAAAGACATAGACTAACAGGGTGGATACATAAACAGGACCCAGCATTTTGCTGCATACAGGAAACACACCTCAGTGTTAAAGGCAAACACTACTCCAGAGTAAAGGCCTGGAAAACAATTTTCTAAGCAAATTGTCCCAAGAAACAAGCTGGAGTAGCCATTCTAATATCGGATAAAATAGACTTTCAACCAAAAGTCATCAAAAAAGATGGGGAAGGACACTACATACTCATCAAAGGAAATATCTACCAAGAAGAACTCTCAATTCTGAACATCTATGCACCAAATGCAAGGACACCCACATTCATAAGAGAAACATTACTGAAGCTCAAAGCATACATTGAACCTCCCACAATAATAGTAGGACATAGTTTAACACCCCACTCTCACTAATGGACAGATCATGGAAACAAAAACTAAACACAGACACAGTGAAACTAACAGAAGTTATGAACCAAATGGACTTAACAGACATCAACAGAACATTTCACCCCAAAACAAAAGAATATACCTTCTCCTCAGCACCTCATGGTACCTTCTCCAAAACTGACCATAAAATTGGTCACAAAACAGACCTCAACAGATACAAAAAGATTGAAATAATCCCATGCATCCTAGCAGATCACCAGGGACTAAGGCTGGACTTCAATAGCAACAAAAACAACAGACAGCCCACATACTCATGGAAGCTGAATAAAGCTCTACTCAATGATAACTTGGTCAAGGAAGAAATAAAGAGATTAAAGACTTTTTAGAGTTTAAAAAAAATGAAGGTACAACATACCCAAACTTATGGGGCACAATTAAAGCAGTGCTAAGAGGAAAACTCATAGCTCCATAAAGTGTTTCCATAAAGAAATTGAAGAAAGCATACACTAGCAGCTTAACAGCTGAAAGCTCTAGAACAAAAAGAAGCAAATATACCCAAGAGGAGTAGATGGCAGGAAATAATCGAACTGAGGACTGAAAGCAACCAAGTAGAAACAAAGAGAACTATACAAAGAATCAAGAAAACCAGAATATGGTTCTTGAGAAAATCAATAAGATAGATAAACCCTTAGCCAGACTAACCAGAGAGCACAGAGACAATATCCAAACTAACAAAATCAGAAATGTAAAGGGACATATAACAACAGAAACTGAAAAAATTCAAAAAATTATAAGATCCTACTACAAAAGCCTATATTCAACAAAACCGGAAAATCTGAATGAAATGAATGATTTTCTAGACAGATATCAGGTACCAATGTTAAATCAGGATCAGATAAACCATCTAAACAGTCCCATAACCCCTAAGGAGATAGCAGCAGTTATTAAAAGTCTCCCAACCAAAAAATCCCCAGGACCAGATTGTTTTAGTGCAGAATTTTATCAGACCATAAAAGAAGACCTAATACCAATACTTTTCAAACTATTTCATAAAATAGAAACAGAAGGAACACTACCCAATACATTCTATGAATCCATAGTTACACTGATAACTAAACCACATAAAGACCCAACAAAGAAAGAGAACTTCAGACCAATTTTCCTCATGAATATTGATGCAAATATACTCAATAAATTTCTTGCAAACCAAATCCAAGAACACATCAAGACAATCATTCACCACAATCAAGTAGGTTTGTCCCAGGGATGCAGGATGGTTCAATATATGGAAATCCATCAACACATCCCACTATATAAACAAACTCAAAGGGGAAATAAAAACACATGATCCGCAGGGCAGTGGTGGCACATGCCTATAATCCCAGCACTCGGGAGGCAGAGGCAGGTGGATTTCTGAGTTTGAGGCCAGCCTGGTCTACAGAGTGAGTTCCAGGACAGCCAGGGCTATACAGAGAAATCCTGTCTCGAAAAAAACAAAAACAAAAAACAAAAAAACACATGATCATCTCATTATATGCTGAAAAGCCTTTGACAAAATATAACACCCTTTCATGATAAAAGTTTCCAAGAGATCAGGAATTCAAGGTCCATACCTAAATATAATAAAAGCAATATACAGCAAGCCAATAGCCAACATCAAACTAAATGGAGAGAAAAGCAAATTGTTCCATTAAAATGAGAGATAAAACAAGGCTGCCCACTTTCTTCCTATCTATTTAATCTAGTACTCAAAGATCTAGCAGAGCAATTAGACAACAAAAGAAGATCAAAGGGATGCAAATTGGAAAGGAGGAAGTGAAAATAACACTATTTCCAAATGATATGATAGTATACATAAGTGACCCAAAAAACTCTACCAGAGAACTCCTACAGCTGATAAACAACTTCAGCAAAGTGGCCTGATATAAAATTAACTCAAACAAATCAGTAGCCTTCCTCTACTCAAAGAATAAACAGGCTGAGAAGGAAGTTAGGGAAATGACACCCTTCACAATAGTCACAAATAGTACAAAATATCTTGGTGTGACTCTAACCAAACAAGTGAAAGATCTGTATGACAAGAACTTCCACATATTCTACTATGTTTAGAGCAGCCATATTTATAATAGCCAGGAGCTGGAAAAAACCCAGATGTCCCTCTACAGAGGAATGAATACAGAAAATGAGGTACATTTACACAATGGACTACTACTCAGCTATTAAAAACAATGACTTCATAAAATTTTCAGGCAAATGGATGGAACTTGAAAATATCATCCTGAGTGAGGTAACTCAGTCACAAAAGAACAAACAGGGTATATACTCAACTGATAAGCAGATATTAGCCCAAAAGTTTGGAACACCCATGATTCAAAATGCAAAACATTTGCCTAACGCCTAGACAGAGAATGAAGTAACAACCAGGTTAGAATTCAAGCTTGCTTGTAAATGAGAGGAGTGCAGTAACTTCTGTGTCTCTCCATAGTAGGAATCCTGGGTTCACTTTCTAGCTGCACCATTTGATCATCCAGAAAGAAGAACTGAATTTTCAGAGTGTGGTACAGACTTTTGCCTTGGCTACCAGAAAACTTAGTTAAATTTAGACTTCATCTGAAATTGTGAGATAGGGCTTTGCTTAAATAAAATGCCAATAAATATTTTTAAATAACTTTCTGTCCATCCTTAAGCAGTAGCTTCTGGGAGGCAGAAACTGTGGCCTCCTTCCCCTTCTACTTTTGACACTGACAAAATGATCAGTGAATACTGAATGCTTTAAGAAGGAACTGGTGCATCTATTCTTCTATAAGGCATTCCTGCCTCCATAGACCACAGGCTAGCTTTTATGAAGCAAGAAGCCTTGGTATTATAAGATAAATGAGCATGTTATAAATGAATTGAGGAGGAAACTAAAGAGAAAAGAAGGAAGGGGTGGAGGGAGGTGGGAGGGAGAAGAAAAGTTAAATTCAGGCTCCCTTCATAAAGCAACTCTTTGAGTTAATTTTCCTTACAGAAACCAGGGTATGCAGCCAGCGTTAACAAGGCCTGATTTTATTCTGGTATGTATATCCATTTTTAGTGTCAAATGAATTCACTGGACAGGTACATTCATATTCATTGAAAAAGTTTGAAGAAATGTAGGAAGACAGTGAGGTGACAATGACAACAGCTATCCTTTACTGCTGGCTCTCCACAGGGAGAGGTAAAGCTGCCCATCTTAGCCCCACAGCTAGGAGTGGGGAGACTATTCAGCCAAAAGCATCAGATAAGCAATGATAACAAGCAGATGAGAAAGTGGTTGCTACAGCAAAACCCTAGTGGCAGACACCCCTGCAAGGGGATGGCATTTGAGGTGGAAGACCCAGAGAAGCTGGGTTCCAGTCCAGTTTTCCTCACACCTAGACTTTTCCAAAGGGGTCTGGTGTCTTCAACCCTTCAATGATGATAAAATAGGTTTATTGGATAAAATATGCTTCTACTCTGAGTCTTGTCATCCTTATCTTCTCATACTAACTACTCAATTCAATAAATATTTTCAAGGACACGGGCTGTAAGGTAAAGCACCTCTCTTTTTTATTCCTTTTACTTTTCAGATTATAATGACATCATTTCCCCCTTCCTTTCCTCCCTCTAAATGCTCCCACATGTTCTCTCTTACTCTTGTTCTAATTCATGCCCTCTTTTTAAAAAATCCTTTGCTGCTACACACACACACACACACACACACACACACACACACACACACACATAACTACAACCTGCTCAGTTCGTATGTTAATTGTATGCATATTTTCAGGTATGAGCATTTGGTATTGGAAAACCATTTTTTTTTTTTTAATACAATGCAAGAGGGTTTTCTTTAAAAGAAGAAAGCTTATGAGTTTCAGGTTGAACTAATAATAATTTCTAGGAATGTCATGTCCATGAAAGGTCAGTTTTATCCTTCTGACTTAGGTCACCTGTGGTGCACTGGCCTGCAGGATCAGAGGGGTCTTCTTTGGTTAAATGGGGACAGCATTTCTAAGGAGATCAAAGGGTGTGGAAGCAGAACAGCAGAGATGTCACTGTGAACTTATAATTAACACACATTTGCATGATTGTGACCTTTGGCTTGTTCTTCCTCAGTGTGTTTAAAAGAAAAGGCTCTTTCATCCTGCTTTCCCTTCAATTAGCTGAATATCACCAGCTCCCCAGGCCCTAAGGTCACCTAAGTCTAGAATGGGGGAATGGCAGAAATCACTCTTTACCCCTAATTGTCCTTTACTAGTATGGAAAGGGAAGAGGGTGCCTCCTCATGATTTCCCTTGAAAACACAATGATGATTTTGCCTGGTCTTTTTAGGGCTCATCAACAAATAAATATTGAATGTGCATTATGTCTGACATCACTCTTCATCCTGGTGGTGGAGCACATGGGCCTTCCTGAACTGGACTTCCAGAACAAAACATGAAAAGAAAAGAAATTGATATCTAACCCACTCTAAAGACAGGAATGTACAGACATTGCTAGAGTATACAAATCTAATCTCTCTCTCTCTCTCTCTCTCTCTCTCTCTGTGTGTGTGTGTGTGTGTGTGTGTGTGTGTGTGTCTGCTGTATAGACTGTTAGGTATTCTTTCAGAAATGACCCTTTATTTGATAGCAAAAGGAGTCAACAGTATCAGATACACGGCTACCTAACAAGACAGGGTCACATGCTTTTCTCAAGCTGGTGCAACATAGTCTCCTCCTCCTCCTCCTCCTCCTCCTCCTCCTCCTCCTCCTCCTCCTC
>JADRCH010000060.1:6731421-6785488 GCA_019843965.1 Rhynchomys soricoides | reverse complement strand
TCCTCCTCCTCCTCCTCCTCCTCCTCCTCCTCCTCCTCCTCCTCCTCTTTTTCTTTTTCTTCTTCTTCTTTTTCTTCCTCTTCTTCCTCCTCTTCCTCCTCCTCATCTCTCTCCTCCTCATCATCTCTCTCCTCCTCCTTCTCCTCCTCCTCCTCCTCTTCTTTTTAACACAGTTTCTTCTATCTACCTTCTTTAGCACACTGGACATGGCAGATTCAGTCACTGAAGTCACTGATGGTCTGTTACAGAAGAGGAAGATGTCATATGATAGATGGTAACTAGATCCTGAATGGCTCTACAGAGCATTGCTGAGAATGCCTTTTTTCTGAATGGTCACATGGGGAAGAAGTGAGCAACATCATTCTGCAAATGTTGCTATTGTTCCTGGTATTCCAACATAGCATTTACTGTAACTTCTGTAAAAAAGGGAAACCTAAAGAAAGAATCATTAAATAAATAAGGGTTGGAAAGGTGGCTCAGAGGTTAAGAGTGCTGGCTGCTCTTGTAGAGGACCTGAGTTCAGCTTCTAGAACCCACTTGGCAGCTCACATCATCCATAACTCCAGTTCCAGGTGATCTGACACTGTCTTCCAGTTCTGTGAACACCAGGCACATTTATAGTGTGCTTACATGCACAGATGCAAACTATTAATGCCAATAAATCAGGAAATCTTTAAATAGAATCATTAAAACTTATATATGAAAACAACAGTGTTTGTATCCTACTGAACTGTGTGACTCTTTCTAAAGGCATAGATCATGTGACATTCCTTCAATTACTGAGGTTTTAATCAGAAATTCTGAATAAAACAGTAAGGAAGACCTTCAATTTCCCAAACTCTGTTTCTTTCATTCATAGAATAGTTACTATGATTATACCAATGTGAGAGGCTTATTATTTTAAGTTTACCTTATGTATGTATGCATGCATGTATGTATGTAT
This sequence comes from Rhynchomys soricoides, assembly GCA_019843965.1. Classification (NCBI taxonomy): domain Eukaryota; kingdom Metazoa; phylum Chordata; class Mammalia; order Rodentia; family Muridae; genus Rhynchomys; species Rhynchomys soricoides. Next base: position 6,784,545 of record JADRCH010000060.1, on the reverse strand, counting down.
GTATGTATTTATGTATGTATACATATATGTAAATTTGATAGTCCATTGATAATGTTCACTTCAGCTCATTATTTTGGAGTTTTGAGAGGCGAAAATTTAAGAATTAATATAATCAAGCCATCTGAACCAGAAAAGAAACCAATAACCAGACTCCACCAGGCTTCTGGACATTTCTGTTCTGATGTCAAATATCTATCTCTTCTTTTAAATCAATTCTCTTATGATGAATGTCAGAAAATAATGTTCCCCAGAGAAGACACATGTCAAAACACAAAGAAGGTATGTTCAGGCCCGTGTTATTGCTTAGGGATGATACAAAATCCAGTAGGTTGCCAGACAACTAGAGTCTGCCGAGAACAGAGGGAAATACTGACAACTGTTTGAGAACAGGATGTTCTTGTCGTCAAAACAAAACAGAATCATGAGAACAGGAGAAAGGGCTTGGGCACACTGGTGGTGGCATTTGAAAAAAACAGACTTAAGTATTTTGAAGCTCTAAAACAAAAATGTGATCATGCCCAAGCTTTTGGAGAATGAAGACATAATAAAATGAGAAGGGTTGGAAACGGAATTCCTGTTGGCTACAGCATCAAAGGTTTGGAACGAGCCATGCCTCTCACACAAGAGGAGAATTTGAAAATGATGATGAGAAAGGAGAGCTAGTCTGGGAATAGGACTCTCTGTGAGAAGGAGATAGTCTGGGGAGCAGCACTCTTGAGCATTCAAAGGAGTAGGCATTCAAAAGACAATACACTTCTCTTAATACACTTCTGCTGCAAACTTTTTGGCCACTGCATTTATCTTTAATTTTCCATAAATATGCAACATTTTCCTGGCCTTGTGGGCATTATCCACAGGAAGATCTTCCCTCCCCCAATCCTCCTTACCTTTCTTGCCATGATAATGCCTACTATTTTTCTCAGTTGGAACCTCAAAATCTCTGCTTCTGCTTCTGGGTTCCCAACAAGCCTTTAGATGCCCAGAGCAACCTAGATGCCTAACATGAAGAGTGGCTTGAAAAACAACTCATGGCTGTCAAAATCCTTGAGAAATAGTAGCATTTATTTATGTCTGAGGAAATCATCTCTTCTATGCTCTAGCCAGAGAGAAAACAGATTCTTACTGTCTAAACACCACAATTGAGCATATATTTTGCAAATTCCCCAATGCCCCTTCTTGAGAATCATCTCCAATAAGTGGAATGCACAAAACAGAGACACTGAACTTAAATCATATGCTTTTAAATAAAGTACTTGAATCTTAAGTTAGATGACAAGTTAGCCTGGAAACCATTTCTTAATCCAATAACCTAACATAACAACATGAGCTAGAAGCATGTCACTCTAAAAACTGTGGACGTAAAAACAGGTGATTTAAGAAAACTTAGTTTCTGATCAGATTGATCAGTCATCAATCTTTGTTCATTTATTTATGCTATTTGTTGTAGTTTTGCTTTGTTTTTGTGAGGTAAGCTTTCCAAAACGAGAGCTCTGAAGTCATAAATCAAACACAGGTATTTGGACTCAGAAACTGAGTCCTTTTACAACCAAGCTGTGGAGACATAGCTCAGTCTCTGTTCGTCAGCACAGCCCACCTTACACAGCCAGTTACAGCTTCATAAATAAGTGATTAGTTCAAGGAAAACTTGAGTCTGAATAAGTTATTCAAGGCCTTGAATAACTCAGTTGAAGACTTTCTATCTAGTCTTTAGACAGAAAAAAGGACCCAAAGTGAGGATTTTTATCAAATAAGGGAGATTGATGGAGGAGGGAACTGAAAACTGTGGTGGGGGTCTTAATGAAGCTTAAGCTCCAAACTACAAGAGATGCTGCTGCTTAGGACTTGGATTGCTCTCTGTGTAGTTCTTCCTCTGTCCATTCAGAGCGTGTCAGTGTGCCTTGTAAGCTGGAGCAAATACTTAGAAGGGAACTGAGATATTGTGTGTGTGTGTGTGTGTGTGTGTGAGAGAGAGAGAGAGAGAGAGAGAGAGAGAGAGAGAGAGAGAGAGGATATTTCTACCTGTAACTGTGAGTCTATGCCATTGTTCTATATAGGAATATGTTCTAAGGCTATCTATATTTTATACAGAGGTTTAATGTATGGTATGTCAAATGTCTTAGTCAGCATACATAAGTTCGTGCTGCTGCAACAGACAAACCCCAAATTCTCACACTTTAACTTAGTTTATGTAAAGTCCAGTGAGGTCAGGGACTCACTGATACCACTCAAGGGATTCAAGTCCTTCTGTCTTACGAGTAATCATTTAATATAGAGTTGTGGGGTTGCTACCTAGAGGAAAAGAGTAGCGTGGGATTAAATACTGTCTAAAGCTGTGCATGGATATTGCTTACATAATACTGATGCAGACTACTAGACAAATATAAATGCATAATTCTAATTTAATCTCAGTGGAGAATGAGATGTGTAATCTCCAGTATGCCAAGACAGGAGAATGGGAGTAGGAAAACATTTAGTATTGTCTCTATCACACTGGGTCTTCTCTCTGACATATCCAAACACACACACACACACACACACACACACACACACCTTTATAGAATTTAGTCATGTGTTCGGTGTAGCACTTCCCCCAGGTGCTGGAGGGCAAATGGCACTAATTACCTGTATTCCCTGATGGCTATTTACAAGAGGTCAACCTCAGTCTCTCAGTACACCTTCAGAATCCTGATGGAGTCATCTCAAAGAAGCCTCCTGGGGAAGGAGAATGGCTCTGAGGCTAATGAACCATCCCAGGACAGGAGCAGGGAAATTTCCTACCTCATTAATGAAGGAGAGGGATTAGCAGCTAGCTCATTGGGAGATTTGCGTGGATTTTCCCCTTGAGGAATAGAGTCCCACTAATGGGGCCCTCAAGTCCTCAGTTCTCTCCTCCTCAACCTGCTCACACAGATGAAGCCAGGCTGAAACAAACATCTAATAATTGCAAAAAGTTTGCACAAGTCAGAAAAGTAGGTGGCTTCTCCTATGTGAATGCAAAGCATTTACCACACATCTACTGTCCACAGGGACATCACAAAGAGACTGCTTCCCCATCCTGCTCCACAGAGAGTCTCAGCATCACTTCTATGGATATGCACAACTGTGAAACATAGAGTGTCTGTCTACCCTGTGTTGTATGTACTTCTCCAGGAAGTGTAAACATGTCAGTTTCATTTTCCTTCCAGTCCTAGATCCACACCCCTCAAAATGCGTGAGCTTCATATTTCAACTGCCAGAGGTTTACAACAATGGTTCTCTGTGCCACTTCATGGCATTCAAAGCAGTACTGGGTCCACCCTTGAGATTCTTATTCAATTAGCCTCACTTGTAACATTAGGGTTTCTTAATTGTTGATATTGTTTTATTTGTTTTTATTTATTTGTGTGCCTATGAGTGTGTCTATCTGTGTATCTATCTCTGTGTCTGTGTGTCTGTGCTCCTACCTGTGAGCCCAGGAGTGCAGAAGAGAGGACAGTTTTGGGTGTCAGTCCTTATCTCTAATTTACCTGAGACAAGGTCTCTGCTGTTCACTGCTGTGTGCTCCAGGCTAGTGGTTCATGAGCTTCTGGGGATTCTCCTGTCTCTATTTCTCATTGGACGTTAGGAGAACTGGAATTATAGTGTGTGCTACTGCATCCAGGTTGAGGGCATCTAAACTCAGGTCTTCATCCTTGTGCAGCAAGTCGTCAACCCACAAGCCATATCCCCAGCCACAGTATCCAAATTTTTAACAGCTCTCTTGGCAAGTCTCATACTCAGCTAGATTAAGAACCATCAACATATGCCTGGGGTCTTTATCTAGCCTGATTCTCACTAAGGATTTCCATTTAGTGACATGGCAGGTGTGGGGGGTTAGGGGGAAGTGCCCTGAGGATTGCTCTGGCTCTCATAGAAACTCAAAATCAGAAAACAAACTCAGAACTACAAACACCTACTGCTCCTGTGCCACTGGGTGGAGAAGTGAGGAAGATGCATCTTTCCCCAGCAACTTTCTTCTCATGAGCATTGAGTGTATAGTGTGTTGCATGGGGTTTTCATTGAAATGACTTGGTATAACAACAGAAGATGAGCTTTGAAGGTATCCCATATCCCATAGTTATGGCATAGAATGGACTTTAATTGATTCAAAAAACCTAGAAAAGTAAGGAAAAGAAAGAACAGTCATCGTAGGGAAAGAGAATACAGGCACCTGGCAGGAAGCAATAGACACTGCAAAAGCAACTTCCTGCTGGACATGAATGACTAGAGAATGCTCTGGATCAGTAAGTAGGACACTCAAATAAAGTCGATCCTCATACGACATGATGCCCATGCTTCCACCCCAATAATGAAAGATGTCATTTTAAATCTTACATGCAGCACATTTGCAGCATTAGTTTCTTGGAGGAGACTAATCAGTCATGAAAGTGCAAGCTGAATAGGAGGAAGTGAAGGCACACATGCATAGGTGTTCCCTTTTATAAATCCAATAGGATGATGGCGGCACATTACCGGGGAGAGGAGGTATCTCCGAATTCGAGGAAGTGGCCAGGCCTGGAAGGCAGGGAGGTCTATTGTGGAGACAGAAATGAAGTGAAAGCTCAACAGACACATGACCTGCAGTGTGAAAGAAGATGGAGGACAGCATTCATTCACACAGCCAACAAGCGCCATGCTGAATATTTTACATACATTAGTAAGCTGAATAACGATACACATTATCACAGAATGTATATCAATGCCAGAAGAAGAATACTGACAATGGATAATACACTTAATATGGGTAAGTTACATCATGGGTGACTAGGTGACCATGTGGTGGAAAACAAGCAAAAGTACAGCAAGTAAGGGGGGCGGATCAACCCTGTCAAGTGGTAGAGGGGACTGCGTCCAGCTTTAAAGGCCACCATCAGACAAGTGTGATGGAGACAGTGAGAGTGGAGAAGCCTGGATGGTAGGCTAGGTAGATACTAAAGGAGGAAGCACTCACAGTGTTTAGAAAAGTAAATGAGGTCCAAGCAGAGGAGGTAAAGAGAGTGCCAGCCCCCATTTTAACATAGATAAAGGAATGATAGTATTTAAAATGAGGCAAAGATGGAGAAATGAAATACAGACAGTTCAGATACTACTAACAATTCAGGGCAACAGTAGCCATAAACACTCGGGACCTCGCACATTTTCATGACGTGGTTTCTTTTCCCCTTCAGATTTTTCACTTGCTTTTTTACAAGAAATTTGAAACTGATAGTCTGTACCCAAATATGCTTCCATACTGGACCCTTTAAGGGTCCTGGAGATGGTGATAATGATAGTGATAAATTACAGCTCCATGTCCAAGATTATTTGGGACAAGGTGAAGACTCTGATTCTTCTTTCAGATTTTGACCCTGGGGAGCATCTGCAGGGCCCAGAAACAGCTTCTGCAAAGTTGGCTTCTAGCTCACTTTCTCAGGTAGCCACATGGAGACTACAGTAGATGGGCTTCCAACACAAGGCATCAGCCAACAGGAGAGAAAATAGAGATGATACAAGCTTGCAGCACCTTTCACTGCAACATACAGGTCTACCATAAAAACATGACTGGGCTGCCAGCCTGCCAATGGACAATTACTCCTTTCTTGCAAGAATACTAATACAACCGAGTATGTGACTAGGAATGTGGGCTAAACCTCCCTAGTGATGATTGGTCAGAGTTAGAAACAAATGCCTAACTTAGCTTCACCTTCAATAAGCTGGTAACATGGCCAGAAAATAGGGGGGCAGATATATATCATAAGAGTGGAATAGCTTTCCCCCCTGCCTTCTCCCTTCTCCCCTATATGTTTCTTGACATTTTAACTGAGGGATATATTTCCTACCTGTGAGTGGAAATAGTGAATGAGCAGTTGTATACCCCAGACTGAGCTTCATGGCTGGAGAGAGAATTTTGGAATATAATCAGAAAAAAAGCAAAAGTATAGTAGAGGCAATTTTCATTTCTCTTTGTACCAGGCTCAAAACAAAACAAAACAAAACAAAAATAACGTGAATTGTAAAACTAAGCATAGTAACCAGTGATGCCAGAAATTGGAAGGCCAATACAAAACAATTGAGTTTGAAATTAACTCGGGCTACATAATGAAATCCTGTCTTAACAATCCCCAAATTACTAGAATTTAGTATTGGTCAAGAATGAGGACTTCCTAGCAGTAGACTGGAAAGGACACACTTCCTGGGGAACTTAGACTAAGGTAAAGATTATGTGTTTACTCTGCATCTGCACAAGCTTAGGTGAGAATTTCTGACTCAGTTCCTTCCTACTCTATCCAAGCATATTCATCTTCACCTAGTCAATTACACACATGCTGTTACTAAGCAAGTTCATGTCAGAAAAATACAATGTGAAACTTTCTACCATTTAATTCTCTACATCCTAGTGATAAGAAGCAAAGGTTGTGTAGAGTTGCCTAGGATGCCTGGTCTATCTATTCCTATGAATTAAGGATTGGCAAACGTTCCCTATAGTCAGTCAGTCAGTCAGTCAGTCAGTGCTTTAGATTTGGTGGCTCCCTGCTTTTGCACATCTCTGTTGTAAGCACTCAACTCTGCTACTGCAGCTTGAAAGCAGCAATAAACAAGAAGTGAAAAATGTTCACAGCCATAGTTTATTACCTTCCCTGGCTCACATAACATTTTGCTGTCTAGTAAAATTGAGTTTTACAGTTCTGCTTCTAGTAATGGTGAAGTGGCTTGTATTCTTGTATTGGTGCATACTTCCCATAGATGAGACATGAGGAAAGGTAAAAAATTATGTATCTATATATTCAGAAATCTTGGGAGAAGACCAAGAACAGGCAAGGACCGGTCTGTACAAGTGTACCAAAAAAAAGGAGGGGGAGGATGGCACAGAGTGAGTTTCCCATTTGTTATGACAGAGGGCAAACTTTAGTCTATTTAGTCTATTTTATTTTCTTTCTTCAGAACATCTGGGATTCAGCTGAAGTCTTGTTGAAGAGACAGTGGATGGAGTTTAAGCCAAGCATACCAGGTAGGAAATGAGGAGAGAATTTCCAAGAGATTTTTCAGGAAAAGTTCAAAATTCTGCATACAAACTCTTCCCTAATCTTTAGTTGGTGGCTCAACTAACACACGCATGAAGCAAGCTTCAAGCATCTCAACTAAAGTTGCAAAAACTGAATACTTATTCAAATTGCTGACAACTATTGGAAAACTAGACTTTAAAATAAGAGCTGAGTGCTGGAGTGCTGAGCTGGGTAAACCTGCTGCGGGGGGAGGGGAAGAAAGAAGAAGAAGGAGGAGGAGGAGGAGGAGGAGGAGGAGGAAGAAGATAGATAGATAGATAGATAGATATTCTGTGTGTGTGTGTGTGTGTGTGTATCATAGACAGAAGCACAGAGACACTAAGTAAAACAGTAAAGACATATAATCAGACACAGATGTCAAAGCCAGAAAAATGAGAACTTGAAGAGAAAAGGGGAGAAAGGAACAGGCTCCATGACAAGATATGGAAATATTCCTTATTGGTAGGTCTCTGAAATATGAGGGTACTATCTTTAATGATGTTCAGCAAGCTGTCCACACCTCCCACCCTCCCCTTCATATCAATTCTTAGGCCTGGTAGAGTCTCCCAGTGATCCTATGAAAATATATACTCTAAATTTTTACATTTTGTTAATGTTTTCTTACAGGTCATCCCTTGCTAGGCTGCTTTTTTAGGGAACAGATTTTGTTTTGAAAAATTAGCCACTAGTCTTCAAAAGAGATTATAGTATGTACTGGTGTTGCTTGTTCTCAGTACTCAATTGACCCCAACAAATATGATAGGTTCCACTTGTCATGGGCTCAATTGTCATATATTTCAAGGTGTCCTTCTCCATGATGTCATCTATCCCTGTGTTTAACTACTTCCCCAATGCTTCCATAAAGTCTACTGTGGAGAGATTTTACTCAGCTGCTCCCAGGAGAAAAGTCCTCTATGTAGCATGATAGTTCCCATGTTTGATATTCTCCCTAGCTTCATCATAGGATCAAAATACCTCTGGGTCCCATGATGCAAGAGCCACAGCTGTTCACAATGTCTAACCATGGCCTTTGTGTTTGGCAAATTAAGTAGACACAATTATTATGATTTTTATAAACTGACGTTAAACCAACTCTTGTCATGGTTCCAACTAAATGTTCATTTTCCCCTTCTTAACAAAATTCGCTGGGCATTTACCTTTGCTGTATGTTTATCTAGATAAATCATTTCCAATTTCCTATCAATCATAGCAAAAGTGGTTGACATTTTGAATAGAGAAAATTTCCAACTCTTCAGACTGATGTTAAATTGACAATGACATTTAAATTAATTGCTTTTACCCTAAGTAGTCTACCTGACTAAGGAAGGCCATGATCTTTTTAGGGTTTCTGGTATTAGGGGTTAAGATGAAGACATGAAAAAAACCCTCAATTTACCAACTAAATAAGCCAAACATTTAAATAACAACAAGTAGACTAGTTTCTATGAAGAATCTCTTTGTTAGTTCCCAACTTTTCTTCCAAATGTTACTGACATAAGCCACATACATGTCCAGAGCATTTGGAGGCAAGAGAGAGGTTCCATTCAATAATGTTTATCTCTTAAAACAATAATACATCTTCTGAAGTAAGCTGGCCACTTACACTTTTATTTTTTTCCTCCTTCATAAGAAAAAAAGACAAAGAAAGAAAAGGCAAAAGCAGACCTCTAGCACTGATTCAGTTGGAAGACATATGCTGTAGCTACTTTTTCTGCTGCTGTGATAAAATACAACATAAAAGAAAATCAACTTAAAAATTTTAAAAAGGTATAGTTTAGCTTTTGGCTAGTAGTTCAAGAATTCAGTCCATTATGGTGAGAAGAACGTGGTATACCATGAGAAAGAAGGCAAGACAGAAGCATCAGAAGTTTAGTTGGTCACATTGCAATTGAAGAAATCAAAGAGCAGTGGAAGCTGGTGCTCAGCTAATGTCCTCCTTTTGAAGCATCTAGGACAAAAGCCTAGGGAATTGTGTTGCCCATTTGTAGAGTCAGCCTTCCAACATCAATATTATTATTATTGTTGTCGTCGTCATTGTCATCATCATCAAAGGCATGTCCAGAAGCTTACATTCTAGGTGATTCTCAATTCTATCCAATTGACAATTAAGATGAACCATGAGCAATAATGAGGGTAAAATTTTGCATCCCCAGAACCCATGCAGAGCACCTCTAATACCAGTGCCCCTGTGGTGATACAGGCCATTAAGGCAATAGAATCTTGGAGGCTTGTGGGCCAGCTAACCTGAGATATACAGTAGTACAACAATAAAAGGCCACTGTCTCAAGCAATGTGAAAGGTAAAGACAAACAACTCTGATTTCCACGGATGTACCTTGGAACATATGCCCCACACATGCATGTACATAAATAATGAGTATGCATGTGCACATGTGCACGCACACACACACACAAACACACCGACACATATTAAGGGAACATAAAAATGTCAACTCATATTACACTGAGAATGGGGGAAAGATAGCAGGACAAACAGGATGTTAGGGCTCATATGTGAGTGGAAATTAAAGTAGAAAAGTATTATAAAGTTAGTTCCTAAGGTGTCAAAAATGAAAGTTAAAAAGAATCCTGAGCAATATCACAAACACCACCAACATATCTGGGATTGTGAGCAACAGTTAGCTGACAAGTGGAAGCTCATAGAATTTTGCTTCAGAATGTCATTAGGTCCTATGTTCCAGTGGATCACTGTCACTATCAATTAGATTTTTGTATACAAGTTTATAAAATGGGAGACAGATGAGGGCAGGGAAAATTTACTGGAGACAAAGGCAGTAGTGTTTAAATATTAAATACTCCCAAACTAGAGCAGTCAGATCTAAAGTCTCTGGTCAGGTGTCAAAGAAGATTGTTTTTGTATTTTTTGGTTTGGTTTGGTTTTTGGTAATGTGATTAACCTATAACAAAACACTAAAGGCACTGATACCAGGTTTGCATTAGTGACTATTCTGTGACCAAACAAATAACAAGAAACAACACAAGGCAAGGAAATTTCATCTTGGCTTCCAGGTTGAGAAGGAATAAGTTTACCATAGCATTGCAGGCATGGCCACAAAAGTGTGAGACAGTGGCCACATTCAGTCGGGAAAAAGAAAGCAGACAGGAAGTAGGGCTAGGATACAAAACCCTAAGGCCCACCTATTAAATATTCTCTAAATATTTAAGTAGCACCATCAGCTGAGGGACAAGCATTCAAATACATGAGATTATGTAGAACATTTCACATTCAGACCCAAAGATGCTTCCCCCCCCCCCCCCCCCCCCCCCCCCCCCCCAAAAAAAAGATGGCTATATGATATGGGGCAGTGATCTGGCAGACAGTCTGGCACACAGTTTGAGCACAGGCAAACTCTGGGAGACCCCGCGAAGTAACTCACAAGGGACTGGAAATGTTATGCCAAAGCTCCCGGGAGGCTTTTTGGCTCCAGCTTGGTCACATATCACATCCCAGTAGAGGCGTGGCCACACAGCCCCAAGCCGTCCCCAAGTTAGTGAGACACGCCCCTTCCCAATTACTATATCTGCCCTGTCTCTCTGGGAGAGGTGGGAGGTACAGTTCCGTCCATGCCACTTTCCACATGGTGAAAATAAATGCCTTAGAGTTATGGACTGTCCCTTCATCTGGACCCACCATAGGAAACGAGGGATCCGGCCCTTGATTAATGAGCTGCAGCTAATCTCTTGCCCTTGGAACCCCAGCGCTCCTAAATGGTACCCATTAACCCAAGCCTAAGCAGCTAGCTCGGTGCCCCAAGCCGCTGAGACCCGGTCCTGGTGCAGGACCCCAGCTGCGCCTCCAGCTAACCCTTCTGCCGCACCTTGCAGCGACTGCGGTGCCCGCCCGGTCTAGAGAACACACGGATACGGCTGCCGCGAGTTCTCTGGGAATGGCCCCCTCCCCCACCCAGGAGCAGGGCCCGCAGAGGCTTCCCACAGCCCCCCAACCTGCCCATCGGACTGTAGGGGAAGATGTTCAGCCACTTCCCGTGTGTCCTGTCCTACCCAGACCCGCAGCGCCCTGGAACAGGCACACGGGGCTTTGTTCCACTGCGCTGGGTTATTCCCAACAATACCACTCTTATTAGTCTGCAATATTCATAAGCATCACCAAAAGCTCAGAACACCATTGAGTACTTAAGGACACCTTTAAAGACCCAGCTCTCAAACACAAGGCCAGGGAAGAGGTCAAGGTCGAGTTTGAGGGAGGATACAAGACAGAGAAAAACAAATGATTTTTCCAGAAGCTTCACTTTTAGGTATATTTTTGATTCTGTCCTTAAAAGTTAAAACAAACAAATAAAACCCTTGTGTCTGCTTACTTGCATGTGTACCAAAGAAGGAGACAGACAAAACAGTCATTAATGAAAACAAAACACCTCGGTATAAACCAGAAACTACACAAGGAGAAAAACATTATGAGGATTTGATGGGCATCTCCAAGGAGAGTGGTGCATACCCTTTCACAGAACATTGAGAAAATGATTTTTTTTTAGAAGAAAATATTCAGAAAAATACAAGAGCACAAATGCAAACTTCAAAAGAGTCAGATTGTGTCTTGTCTGATTTAGCTCCTCATTGAGAGGATGAACAGGCTAGGAGAAAGCAGACATCCAGTAGAAGGACTAGACATTGTGTAACAGTTGAGGAAGACAAACCTTGGGGTGGCAGTCCATGCCTGCATAAAATCTTAGCATTCATGAGGAAGGAGGCCTAAGATTTCAAGGCTATTCTGGGAAATAGAGAGAGAGCCCATCTCCAAAAAATAACAAAACAAAACCAAAAAAAAAAAAAAAAACCAAAACAACAACAACAACAACAAAAACCCAAAACCAAAAACCCACAGGGGATAAAAATCATTTAAGAAATATTTTAAGAAACTTTCCAAGAACTGAACAATTTGACATTTTTTACTGAAAGGACCTCAGAGCCCAGCTCATTGGGGAAATGAAATAAGCTAAACTCTATTCTCAAAATAGTTCAGAACAATGGGATAAGGCATTATTACATACACTTCCAATGGAAAATCAAGTACTGCTCACATATCCTAAAACAAGTCATGAAACAGAAAATGATGAAGGGATGCCTTTAAAATTCTCAAATGTAATTGTATCCAACTTAAAACTGTGTACTCTTAATATAGTATAAGAACAAAGACATATGTAAGTATTGCAGCCTTGAAACTTCAGGCATTCCTGTACCCATTGCCAAGAAGTTGCCAGAGGCTACAATGATTGACTAAAGCAAAGGAATAGATTAAAAAATAAAGTCATCAACTCTAGAACATAGAACAACAACAACAAAAAAAAAAAAAAAAAGGCAGAAGGAACCCAAGGGAACAGGAAATGAAGGGTCCATATTGGCCCTTGGACACTGGGTGTCATCCATACTAGGAAAATTCCAGCAAAGCATCCTCCAAAGAGAATTAGTTGGAATGGCCACGGAGTTTGGCTATCTTTGGAGGAGACTTAGACAAGAGATGGAGAATTTGGATTAAATTAATGATAATAATAGAGATGATTAAGCAAACAAAATGTCAAGTTCTTATTAGTTCCAGGGGAAATAAAAAGAGCTGTGAAAGATTAATCACGGTGACACACAGTCTAAATCAAAAACAGTATTCTATGGTAAATGATGTTATAAACACAATCTATCCAAAAGTGTGATTCTGGAGGCTATGGGACAGGACATTTGTGTATGCTAAAGATGTCTGGGGTTAATGGGGTGGTAGTGAAACAGGTTTTATCTTGCAAAAAGGAAACTCAATAGATTAGGTCTGAAACAAAATTAATAACATTGTAAATCAAGAAACAGCAATGTAAGGAAGCCATTTAGATATATGAAGGTAGATATCAAAAGAATAAATGAGGATGAGTGAGTACATGTTGGTTGAGCCGTGACTTCTTCTAAGCCACACTTAACTCAACCTTCCTTCCACTACTGATGATGAAGACCATCTAAAACATTGCTGTCTGTGATGAACTAAGTGGAACAAGACATCATCTGCCTTCTATCTAAGAGAAAATGACCTGGAGGGAGGCACAGAAAAAGCAAAAGTACAAGAAAGAGAAGGGATGCAGGAGCTACATATGAATTTGGATGAGGGGACAGTCCAGCAAATAGGCACAAAGGCACAAGAATGCAAAAGTTGTAGAGTCATCTGCAGAGCTCTGGAAACAGCATGAGCCTGCCTTAATAAAGACAGCCCTCAGTCCTGCAGGACAGGGAACTCCCTCCCACTGGCCCTCTGTCCTGACCGAAAAAGGGATGGATTCAGATGTACCATTTTCTCCGTGTATGTGATAAAACACCAACAGCCAGCATGGTCTTCTCCTTCTCACCTCTAACTTACCTTCTCTTTCTCTTCTACCCTTTTTCCCTTTCCTCTCTTGCCTTTTCTCTCCTCCCTTTCCTGTTTCCTTCCATGTGGCCTCCAGATCACCAAGAAGCAAAGTCCCTGCCAGTAGCAAATTTCTTGGGTTGGTCTTTGCATGATGGAAGCACCAAGAAAGAGGTGGTGCAGAAGTCATGCAGGCTTCAGGATGGCACCTGTGCCTGGTGAGTAAGCCAAGCCTGGTCATCCTGTTCCTGAACTGTCTCTTACAAGCCTTTGCACTATAGTGTGATTTATTATGAAACATAGCCAAGGCATGCACAACTTCTCTGCAAAATCCCAAAAGAATCTGTTATCAAACACTTCTGTTAGCCAAGAGAGGCAAGCCCCTTTAGAAGCAAACTCCTATATTAATGCACGTTCAAAAATGCCCATTTTGTGTTTAGCTAAAACTTACTACAGAAAACTGAGCATGATGAGAGGATTTCTTACTACCAACTCTATTATGCAAACTGAGCATGCCTAAAAGTGTTCCTGTCTGTTGTGGATGACCCTGGTGCTGCCTGTATTTCTCTGTTAATTCCACTCTCCCAGGAGGAGCTGTCTGGGACAAGGAATCAAGGAATGAGTGAGGTACTCAGGTGACTTCTTGTGAGCCTCCCCAAATGAATAAAAGGACCAGACCAATCACTGGGTGAGTAGGTGAGACTTCCAGGTTGGACAGAGGAAGAGAGGGAGCAGGAGACAGTTAGGGGCTTTTTGAATGGGGATAGCAAGAGGGCAAGATGCAGTTGCTAGTTCTCCCAGTTTCATGGTGGATCCACCAGGATTCGCCACTGGAGGAATTAGATTTACTATGGCTTACAAGATTAGGATTCTAGTTGTTGTGCCCAGAGACTGAGTTACCGTTGTTTCTGAACTAAGTTTGTGTGGTGGTTTCCTTTTTGCAGTGATTCACCTGAGTTCCAGAAAGAAAGATATGGCTGCAAAGCATAGTTTTGTCTGATGTGCACCACAAAGGCCATATGGGTATTGGAGCATGGGGCTGGTGTGGAAGCAACCCACTTGTGGGAACTTAGTGAGCTGGGTAGAGAGATTTTGGAGCCACTGAGTCAGAGAAGCTGCTGAGTGGAGAACACCTGGATGGAGCCATGTGGTCTGCAGTTGCCCTGTGTAGTGAGGGAACTTGCCAGCTCTCTTTTTATATAATATTTAACCTTTTGAACATGTGCTCTACAAACTTGGCCTAATCATGTCTCACAATGCATCCACAATGCTTTTCCTTTTGACTAAGACTTTAAACTGAGCATGTGGAGGTATGCAGTCCTTAACTAAGCATGCTCAGGAATGTGCCTGCCCCTAATATGCTTTCTAACTTCCTGCCATCAGTTTTACTGAGCATGCCCTCTTAATTCTTCTCTAGACTACACCATAGTTTAACATGTTCTGTATTCATCAGCCTGTATCAACTTCTTGTATTGCTGTTTTTCCTCCTTATAAACCTCAATAATAGGTAAATAATAAAATATTATTTATTTCTTATAATTCTAAACATATGTTATTGGTAAATTACTAGGCTGTGGGGTAGTTATTCAATATGTGAAAAACTTTAAGGCCACAAACCTGCACCTGCAATATGCAGGTTACAGCACACAAAATTTTGAATTTCTTGCTTTGCACTCACATGATAATCGATCATCCCTGAGGGGGACAGGCCCTTGGCCTTTCATATCACTGGCTTCTAAGTAGTGTGGCATAGCAGAGGCACAGGGGGTCTTGTGTTATGTGGATATCCCCTTCTTCTGCTAAACTATGTGCCATTTGATTTGGGTCAGTATTCTTTTTTTTTTTTTTTTTTTTTGGTTTTTCGAGACAGAATTTCTCTGTATAGCCCTGGCTGTCCTGGAACTCACTCTGTAGACCAGGTTGGCCTCTAACTCAGAAATTTGCCTGCCTCTGCCTCCCAAGTGCTGGGATTAAAGTGGCGCGCCACCACTGCCCAGCTTGGGTCAGTATTCTAAAGGGTCATCAGTCTCAGGTCGGATTTCTCTGATCCCTCAGCTAGTGGAGCTGAGGCCCTGTGGCAGGACAGGCAAACTAATGATCATCATATGAATCCATCCCTGTCTTGAGTACACTGCTGCCCTTCCCAGATAAGAGGAGAGCAGAATGAACAACCTTTGAATTTTGTAGCAATGGCATGACTTTGCTCCGTTCTTGTTGAAAAGCCCAGTTTCCATCTTAGCAAGCACAGAGGAGTCAGCATCATGTCTCTTGGTTCTTATCACCCTATAACAGCTCACTTAACCCACATGGAAGCAGTGCTTCCCATCAGCAGTGTTAAATGCTCTATTCATTCTAACTTTCTTTGATAGTCTCCTGGTGGCTCTATCCTGAGCCTCTTTGTTCTCTATAGGTGCTCCTCAGCTGTGACCCCAGCCATCACCAACCATTGCTCTACTGTACCTTCCTGGTGTGTGGGCCTGATACCTACTCAATACGTTCCTCAGAAAGTAAAGGTAAGTGGGAATTCTATTTTTGATATTTGGTATGCCTAAACAAATATTTATTTTATGTTCCCATTGGATTTAAATTTGGCAATACTGTAAATACCTATGGTGTAAAGTATTTTGGCTTAAAAATAATTACTTCATTTGCCTAACTCCCTATGTTCCTATTGAGAAGTTCAAAGCCACCCCTATTCCCATACTGTTTTCTGTAATTCGCCCTGTATATGTATTTAACATTTTCCATTTTGGAATTTCAGGTATGCTTTTACTTGAGACTTCAGACAGTCCCAAGGAATGGTACTTCATAGTCACATGGCTCCACCTTTGTGCTCAAAAGGAAGACCTAAGTCCAGAAGTGTGCAAGACAACCTGTCCACAGTCACACCACTAGCCACTGACAGAGGCCAGCCCTTCCTGCCATCTCTGCTCCAACAACTCAGCCCTGCAAATACTGCTGACATTTTTCTTTCCCTTGTTTCAGATGTCCTAGTGAGTGTTCCAATTTAACGGGCAATCAGGCATCTCTCTCTCTCTGCTGTGGAGGCCTGAGGGTGTGTTCCATCCAGCTGCCTGTCAGAGGCCCAGGAAGTGTCATGAACAGCAGTGTGGGAAGTTTTCCCAGAAGGTCTATTGGACTGAATGGTTCCTCCAACCAAGGTCAAGCTCTATGTCCCCCTGAAGCAGTTAGCATAAACACAATAATTGTGACTCCCACACTGAGGGTTCAAGACAGGGCTCATGGGAGGAGGCCAAGAGAGGAAATGGAAACAGGCAAGCTTCCCTGAGCTTCACATTCTGAATGACTCATCCCAAATCACAAGCTGAGGCTTCCAGGATGTTTTCTTTTGTCCTCTCCCAGTCTCTTCTGGACAACTTCCAACTTCAAAACAGAAGAGCTTAAGATGTCCACTGCACCATGAAGCGTGTGTCTTTATACTAACTTTAAATTTTTTGTACCTCAGTTTCTTTAAGTTGTTGTTGATGTTGAAACCATCAAGGTCATAGCTTCAAAATAGCCCAGTGTGCTAATCACCTCTGCATTTGGTCAGATTTGAGATAAGTGGAGCTGCTGGTCACACCCTTTCCACATTGTCTCTGAGTTACAACTCCTGTATTTCAGGAAGGCACAAATGAAAGACAATGGTTCCAAGTGATTCTATCCAGCAGTGTGCTAATTGGGTCATCGTGAAATTAGATAAAATAATGCAACCACTTAGAGTAACCCCTGGACTCTGTTAAGTACAAATAGCAGTTGCTGCGATACTGGGGTTAAGATTCCTCAGAGCCTCTATTCTGCAAATCTCTACATTTTTGCTGCCTGATAGGAAGTATAGTGCAAACATTTTCTATTGGGTTGGATTTTTATCCTTGTATAATTCTCTTCTATTACTTCGACTTGGTTCTTTTACACTGTTCTTTATAATTTATGCATTAATTAGCTCTCATCACTTTGTCTAAGCACCTGGCAAAAATAGTTGACAGAGAGGAAAGATTCGACTTTGACTCATGGTTTCAGAATGCAGGGTTGCTTGGTCCTTTACACTCAGCTCTTAGCAGAGAGAAGGCAAAGTCAGAGATGGAAGGGCAAAGGAGACTATACACCAAGGACATGTCCTTATTGACCTATGAACTTCATCTAATTTATAGTTTATAAATTTATAGACTGTCCCCACATAGCACCAGCAGCTGGAGACCAAGGATTTGGAGAAGAGTCTATTAAAACCATTTCATATTCAAACCATAGCACCTTAGTTTAGTAAATACATTCTGGTAAGATACTTAACGTTTTTATTATGGCCTGAGCCAGGTATAAACAAAACATGTAGTTGGTGAGCTAATTTCATTCTCATACATAGTCAAGGGCATGACTTTCAGTGATAGAAACTCAGAGTGAGTATGATGTGCTTGGTCACCTCCTTTCTATTGTCTCTCATGTCACATGACATCCTAGGAGCTGAACCTCAGACCAGTTTAGAACGGCCCTTTAAGTACAGAAGGAAGATGCCACTGTCAAAGTCACACCATTTTCTCACTTTTGCCTGCGGCAACCCCTCCAGAGCTCAGCCTTGGTCTTTAGCTCTGTATGGGTCACTCTTTTTCCCTGTCAGGCAGAGAAAGTCTTTATTTCTACTTTGACACAAGTGAAAACTCAGCCTCTTTTCCTGAGCTAGCAAAATGACAGAGTGCTTGCCTTTAGATTATCAAAATTTGTCCAGCGGGACCAAAGCTCCTGGCAGCCTGTCGGAGTAGACAGGTATGGTTTTGATGTGTTCTCAGCCACTCTCCCTATTCCCTCCCTCACAGAAGGTAAGGACATTCTGAAAAGCCTCAGCTCTCTAAGTTTGCCTGCAAGGTGACATTTCTACTGACTCAAGCTTGAAGAAGAGAAAAGGTTCGGCTCCTGCTCTGCCAATTGCCAGCTTTACACTGAATCCTGCCATCAGTTCTCCTGAGCATGCCCTCTTAATTTTTCTCTAGGCTACACCACAGTTTAACATTTCCTGCATTCACCAGCCTATGTCAACTTCCTGTATTATTGGTTTTCCTCTTTATAAGCCTCAATAATAGGTAAATCATCAAATATTTATTTATTACTTGTAATTCTAGACATATGTTACTGGTAAATTACTAGGCTGTGGGGTAGTTATTCACTATGTGAAAAATTTAAAGGCCACAAGTCTGCACCTACAATATGCAGGCTACAGTACATAAAACTTTGAATTTCTTGCTTCACACCCACATGATAATTATCATGCTCCAGTTATGGATAAAGATATGGATATTCTGCTGCTCTTAAAGAGTTAACTCAAGGTCAAAACCATAATTAGGGCCCAGGTGAGCCTGCAGGCACTTCTCATGTTGGTCAGATATTCTTACCTGGGTCCTACAGAGCAGAAAAGACTTCCTCAAAAGAGACCAATCACATTGAGAGACAGCAGAGCAAAGCGCATTCCAAGTGACACAGCAGAAAAGCTGAAGCACCGTATGTTCCCAGGAGGTTGCTTTGGGGTACATGTTGTACAGGGTACAGGTTGTTTAAGGGTACATGTAATGGTGTGGAGCTGCAAGTCAAAATCACTTTCCAATCAAGAGAATGGCTAGCCTGGTTGATGTGCCCAGAACTCATACTGGTGAAGGCGGATAGAAGAGCAGAGAAGCAAGTATCTGAACCCAGACTTCGGTGTTCTTGGAAGAAACCCTAAAGAGTTAGGGCTTTATTCTGTCAGCCAACATGGAATAATAGATGACCTTTGAATGGAGGGGGATAAAGGCTGATGTTAATTAAATCCAGAGACATGGCATGGTTGGTCATGTGACTAAGGCTGTCATGTGATTAGGGATGAGACTTAGTCATTGAAATGCCTCAAAGCCAAAAAGGCATTGAATTTTCAATCCTTCTCCATAAAAATTCTGCATGATGCTCTAAAGGAGCTCATGTTATGTCAATATGTATTATATATGTGATATATTTTGTGTGCATGTATACTTAGATGTTTATGGATTTATAACAAATATTAAGTTATAGAATGGAATGTGCCTTCACAAAGTCTTCCCCTCAAATTAAGGGGTGTTCCTATCCTCTGAACAACGAAACAGAACTATTTTCTCCAAGAATTTGATTAGGAGATAATATCACCTTGCGCTAGAGATGAGCCATGCCAGGTATCTCTTTGCATCCTTCATTAGTACAGTCAAATTCTCAAGAACTTTATAAATAATTGCATGTGGGAGTCTCATGGATCACTTAGATTCTTCTTGAAGCTAGTCTTTCAGTAGACATAGCTTCACTTTTAAGCAAGTTTTATTCCAGCATTTGCTAACATGAATGAATATGTGTATGCGCACAGACACACGTGCACACACACACACGGGAAGGGGGTAAGCTGTGCTGTTGTTTGGGTTCTGTAATCCTTCTTCACTTTACAGAGATATAGACCGTAAACTTCAGGGTTATAAAACAATCCTTAAGTTAACTTAAGATTGTGATTTAAAAAAAAAAAAAATCTGCTTCTAGAGTTGTACACTAGATTGGATCCTGTGTTGTATACTGTGTCCTGTAAATAGAATAGTGTGTGGATGGCCCTCAGATAATACTGTTGAAAGACTGAGGGAAAAGAGGAAGTCAGCATTGGGAGTGCTCTGCAAGGAGTGGGTATTTAGTGTACACTTGCATGTATATACCTTGGCTAGCTGCTTAATGCCATTGTTTGACAAAATGACAAGTCCTTTCACAATGCAGTGTAAAATAAAAAAATCTGCTGGGTGCAGAGTCAAGGCTAAACAAAGGAAGGAAATTACATTAATACAACGAATTTAATTTTGTCAAATGGCATTTGATGGATTTTTAAGTGTTTCTATATTAAAGTGTTCCTGTAAATTCCTTTATGTGATGGGAACTGAACCAGACAGAGTCCATTGAAAACTGTGACCAAGATTTTAACATCACAAAAAGATATATGTTTTGCTAATTTATGAACTGAATGTTCACCTCCTCTTCAAATATTGTATATTCTAATTTTTTTCATGTAGTTTCATGGCTTGGAGAAGGGTTCCTGAGGAAGGGGTGTTTGGGAGCAGCGAATTGTGTCAAAGAGTTCCTTCCACATGTCCATGGAGAATTCAGCATATGTTCGTATTAGGAAGTGAGATAATGCTTTCTCTACTATCTATTTATTCATCTCTGTTTCTATCTTTCTCCATCTTCATAATCTCCGTCTCTAACTGTCCCACAGGAGGCTAGTCCAGGAAGGAAGCCCTCCACAGTCTTCCATCTCCTTCACCTCCCAGCCTTAGTTAACCAAGTCTCTCTAGCTATGGCATCTTCTAACTGTGGTCTTAGCAAACCCATTCACTGCCTGTGGATTTAATAAACATATAAAATGTATCGAGTTTCATTATTCACAAAAGGTTCCAGCTAAAAACAATAAAAATGCAGCATTATCATTATCAAAATGGCCAAACTTCAAACTACAGAAACTAGCAAGTGTCCGAGAAAATGGAGTATTGAGAGTAGTCATTCATTGCTGGAGGGAAGACATTGGTCCAGCTGTTTGGGGGATCTGTTTGGATCTAATGAAGATATACACACACTCCCCATTATTTCCGCGTTCCATGTCGAAGTGTAGACTCTTATGAACTACATGTATTCCTTCTGCCACAGAATGAGCAAAATATTAAAATACCAGTCAATCTGTAATGGCCCTAAACCAGACACAACCCAAGTACTAGTCAACATA
Organism: Rhynchomys soricoides; assembly: GCA_019843965.1. Classification (NCBI taxonomy): domain Eukaryota; kingdom Metazoa; phylum Chordata; class Mammalia; order Rodentia; family Muridae; genus Rhynchomys; species Rhynchomys soricoides. The sequence goes on along the minus strand of JADRCH010000060.1, from coordinate 6,763,407 downwards.
AAATGAATAATAAATTGTGGTATTCTCACATAATAGAATTCTAGCAGCAATAGGAATGAATAACTTACAGATACATGCAGAAACATGCAAGAATCTCACAAAGAAAATAGCAAGTGAAAGAAGCTCTGCCTAGTGATAAGGCTCATAAGATTGCAACTACATAATGGTTAAAAGCAGGAAAAATTAACAGACTGTTAGAAACAAGGACAGTGGCATCCTCAAGGTGGTGTTCACAGGGGCCAACAGCAGCCCCCTTGTGCTGCTGTGTTAATTTCCTTGATCTACATGTAGAATGTGAAAATGCATCCAAATTGTATTTTAACAATGTACATTTTTATGAAATATTTCCATAAAATATTTCAAAGACATTCCTGCTTGAGACAACTCCTTTTGAGAATGTTTAGGTCAGTAAGTTGAAGGATATGCTACTAGGCAAGAAATGGTTTATCCCTTGACTTAGTCTGGAAACATACTAGCCACGTGGCCTTGGTTAGCTTGCTTTATCTCAGAATCTCAGCTTCCACACTGGAATAAATATATGAGAATGTCCCTTGATGAAGCCAAATGAAAGTCAGCAATTGGAATAAAGGGAGAAAGATTAAAAAGAAGTAATGCTCATGAAAAGGAAATATAATTTCAATTAGAAATCATCTCTTCTGGGGGTTCTCCAGGGCTTGTGAAGTTGAGAAAGCCTTCCTCTTAAAGCTCTCCAGTTTCTCCTCCAGATCTTCATAGATGACCTTGACTCAGTATTTGAGACTTGAAAAGCACATCTTTATTCTCCTAGATATCCTGATCTTGGCCAAGATTTCTTGTTAGCCTTTTACTGTGGACTATTCAATGCCAACCCTGTTCCTCCCTCTCAGGGCATCTGATAGCATTCTCAGGAAAGCTTTTGCACATGAATATTTCTCCTTGCTTATCAGACCTGAAGGTTGCAAGTGAGCAGAGTTAATGCCAGCAATTGCCCTCCTGAGAATGCCTCGACTTGGAGTCAATTAACTCCACAAGGTGTGGAGAGTGCTCAAACTGCATCATTCATCCCTAGGAGGTTTCCAGAACCTCTCATTGGCAAATTCTAGAAGCTTCCAAATCACCTTGGTGGTTCAGCCTGTTCATATTGTTCACAGTGAGCACAAATTGGCTGGAATATGAGGCTCACCACTTATTTCTTGAAGTCTTATAAGAGAACTACTTCATGTATTTTAAAGATAGGAATTCAACATTTTTACTTTACTGTCTACTGGATCTAAGTAAAATAATGAAATAGTAACAAATTATACCAATACTACATTTTACAGATGGTAATATGATATAAATTTAACATCTCTGTGAGTCAAATTTCTGAAATATTCATAGTTCAGCTTTGTTAGTTGCAACATTTGTAGAGAAACTGTTCAAAGTGTCCCACACCTAACAATACACCTAACCAGTGCACCTACCTATACACCAATCCAGCTATTCAACTATCCACCCAACCATCTATCAGTCTACTGACCCATCTACCTAACCAAATATCCACCTATTCATTCATCCACTCATTCATCCATCTATACACCTATTTATCCAAATACCCATGCATCTGTCTTTCCACTCATCCATCTATCCACTCATTTACCTGCCTACCCATCCATCCATTCACCCATCAATTTACCTGCCTTTGGAGAGTAATTTCTGCTTTTGACCTTGAGAAGATAAGGTTTAGTATGTGAGGATTTTAAAACTACACATCATCTCTATAGTATTTCTTCCCAGTGACTTTAGTCATTCCCCAGAACTTGGCTGTAATATAATTTTCTGGTATCCGTTCCTTTCTTTGTTTTGTCTATTTGGTCCAGTTTTCTGGGTGTGTCCATCTTTCACTGAGTTCTAGTATATAGACAGAGGATGGGGAATTGGGTGATGGGGTAATTGAATTACATGCTTCCAGGAGAAAGTGAACAGGAAGAGGGGGAATTAAATAGGGGGAGAAATAAACAAAGGGGCAATTGCAGGCAAAAGTATATTTAGAATAGTCGTAACATAAAATGAAGAAGCTGATGGTCACTAGCTAAGGTTATTTCCTAGGCATAAGAATCAAGGAAGCTTTGATGCACACAGGGCAATTTTTCAAAGCAAATACCCATTGAAAAGCTTTCAGTCTAGTTCAGAGGGTACTTGGAATCCTACTGACCACTGACAGCTCCTAGTAGCTACAGTCCTTCTCAACTAATAGTTTTGTGTTTACTGACTCCTGTATTTATGAGTTTTCTCTCCAGGCATAGATTTCATAAGAGAGAGGTCCCTGTCCTTCTTGTCACTATGTCTGATTTGCTGGGGCCCACGGGAAGTGCCCTGTGAACCTTAAGGAAAGAAAGCTGAGGGATAACTACTCCCTTGGCCTTTAATCCCTTCCCACTGGGCTTTTCCCATCCGGCTTGATCACCAAGGGCAGTACCAAATGATAGTTGAATGATGTTATAATCACTGGGCCAAAGGAGACAGAAAAAACTAATGAATCAAGAGCTTTAATAGAGTTCTAGGCACCCACCCAGCTCATTCATTACTGAGAAAAGCAAGCCATGTTAGACTGGGTAATATTCCCAGAACACAGCACCCAGAAGACAGGAAAGGGGAGTTGGAGCATTTGCTATAGAGTGGCAAAGACTGGAGAGTGAAGGGCACTAGAAGCCCATGGCAAGGCCGCCTGCAGTCTGACCTGCAGGCAGTGCAGGAGGTTGGAGGTTGCCTCACTCTCACTTCTGATTCTCCAGTACCTTGGCTTGAGAAGGCTGGCAGCTAGGAAAGGCACTGTAAACAGAAGGTGGGGGTAGTGGGAAGAACATAGGGAAGGGCGAAGCACAATCAAGAGGAGATGGCATGCACACACTGGTTTGGGAGCAGTGTGCCTGCAAGAAACAGCAAGCCTGTTTTTACCAGAATGTTGAGATTATGAATACTCATCAATATTAAGCCATAGATATTTGAAAGTCTAAATCTATGGATAAAGAGCTGAGCATGAAATAACTATTCTACTCTTCTATTGATTTCTTCTATTTTATCCCTTTCACACAGACAAGTCTTGATGGAGCAATGTCCCCATGTTCCATTCCCTGTCACTTCTTCTCTTAAGAAGCCCCTGGTGCCATCAGGCCATTATTACTTCCCAGGTCTGTGCTAGCTGGCACCTTTGCTGCATAGATCTTTCTGGACACCAAATGATTACCCAGTGATAATGTAAATAGGAAAACTGCCATATACTGAGAAATGTGCCACATCATCTCATCAAATGCCTATAGTGGTCCCCAAAACAGACGTTGCTACTCCTAAGCGAAGGTAATTGCTGTCCAGAAAGACACCAAGACACATAAATGTTTAGACTATATCTGAGACCTTCATCTTGTGGAACTTCGTGAGAAAGTTTTTTAAATGGCTTCTTAAAATATGCACCTTCCCCCCCTCTACTTCCAAGAGCCTATGTGATAAAGTCAGTGTTGTCTGCATGAGCTCAAACCTTGTAGTTTCTATCTCCCTGCCAGCATTTTTATTTTTATTTCCTTCCACCCACCATTTTCTTTGGTGCTACACATCCCAACACCCTGTCACTGAATCATCTTCCACCCCTCAGCTTACTCTGCTTTCATAAGTCTGACCCGTTCTTTAATGTGTCTCGGTCTAAAATGCCTGGTCTTATTCTCAGCTTCTCCTCTCAAAGCCACTACTACTAAATGAGCACAAAGTGTCTGAAGGTGCAGCCTACCCGCCATTCACCATGGATGATTCATGTGCAACAGTGAGGATGCCCAGGCTGTCCTCTGGATTCCGTGATACAGCATTTCACAAGTGAAGTTCAAAACATTGCACTGCTAATATATCCTCCAGCTTATTATGATGCTCAGGACAATTAGGAGTCCAAGTTAAAGAGACTTTTTGAGCTCTAGAGCATGTTCATTCCTATATCTAAGTAAATGACAAAATAAAGCACCAGATATCCGAGAAACCATTATATTGACCAGTCAGCGCTCAGTAGGCACAAACCTACAAAAGCCAAGTTATTGGATGGGCAAGCCATGGTAAGAGATAAATGGATGTAACTGCTCAATGTTGCTACCTTTTCATTAGAGATAACACTGACTTTAGATCCTCAGGTGGCCATGGCCATTTTTGTGTTCCTAGCACCTCCTTGATGAGGCAGTGAGAACTATCTGCACCCTGCAGTAGTCTCTGAGACTCTTGAAGACTAACAGTTTGTATTAATATCTTACTTTCCTCTTAGTCTCACCAACTAATAGGGATTCTCCCTAGAGTTATTTCTCAATAAAAGCATGGTGAATTAAAGCAGCGATTAGCAAACCATTGACTGAACAGATTAACACATGGGCCAGGATAAAGGAACACACATGGGGCAGTCAGATGGGAAAAATAATGTGAGACCACAAAGCATGCTGCATTTGGCACAAGGAAAGCTCCTGTATTCCTGCCCAGTCCCCAGGACCTGGTGCAGAGGGAGCCTCCATATGGGGAAGTGGGGACAGGATGTTTGGAAAATAAACCAGATTTTTTAGAAAATGGTGTCCTCCCATGTGTTGGCATAAGAAGATGTACTTTGCAGTGTCTGCACCATGCCCAGACCCAGGGTAAATCTGTACTTCCAAAAAGGAGAACTTGGAGTTTTCATGAAGACATGCTGGAAAGGAACTTGGAACTTAAGAATCATAGACCTGAGTGAGGATGCCAGCTGCCCTGAACCTCAGTTCTGTGACTTAGAGTTTCTATTTCCTGCAAAAAGAAACCCAAGGTTCCATGAACTTTCCACATTTGTCTCATGCAGAATGATCAGCACTTTTTTTTGACTCAGGGAGACTTCCTGCAATGGGTATTAATCAGGCACAATTTAAATAACAACACCTTTTAATCACAGAGATACCCCTGCTTGGAGAGTAAATCTCACAGTAAGCTCCTCTTTGGCTGTCTCTTCCTCCTGCTATGCCCATGCTTTGATTGTCAGCAGATGCCACAGATGAAGTGTGCTGCTTCTATGTTTATGCATCTTGCTTTAGGTGGAAAAGATTGCAGAGCACAGACTCTAAGGTCAGCAGACCTAAGATGAAATCTAGCCTCTTTTTAGCACCTAAGCCAAGGTTTCCTCAGCTGACAAGTGAGAAATATGGTGCTTCCCTACAGGTTGCCAGGAAGCTCGAAGGGTGAGACAGCTGTACAAAGCCTGACACAGAAGTGTCTCTCCCTCTGTCCTGCCTCTTTTCTATCCTAGAAAACCTGTAACCAAGTAAAGAAATGCTTACCAGATTATGTCAAATGCACACAATCGGTGATAACAGTTTCAGGACACTGATAATTGCAAGTGAAAACTAACTTTGAGTACAGAATAACAAAAGAGTAGACACTAACTCAGCATTCTCTGCCTTAACTCCCATCACTCTCCCAACGGAATGGAAACAATAGACCCCATCTTATTAATGCCTGTCTCTCACAGATAGAATCACGGGTGCTCTTATAAGTTTTTCCTTCTTTGATTCAAGGATTCAAGCATATTCAAAGATTACCATTAGTTTCTTTCCTGTTATAGAAGCAGAGAACTTTCCATAAAACCTAGTGTAGCTCCTGTGGATGAGGCCTCATACAGAGCTGAGGCAAGCAACACGCACATGGTCATTGTGTTTCCATTGGATTTGGCTCTTTTGGAGCATTCTGACCCACACAAGGGACCAAACTGTGCCCAGGCTTGGAGCCATCAGAGCTTCACGATATGTCTGAGGTAAGAGTCACTGAAAATTCTGCCACGTAGACAATAAGAGTGGAAGATGAGAAGACTCAGGCTTTGAGAGGCTAACAACTCCTCATCCTGTACTTGCAATTCTCATCAAAGGCTTCAGAAGATCTGCAATAGGACAGTGACACAGAAGGGAGAAGAGGCTGCTGATGTATTTAAAGATATGGACACAGTGATCACAGTGGGCTGATTGGCTAGGGAGAGACTTTGAGTCCCATTTGTGTTATAAGAAGCCGTTGATGGATGTTTTAACTTATATTTATGTGATATGATTGTGTTGGTATTTTCAGAAGCTCGTTGCTACTGATGTTTGGATTATGAACAGATTGCAGAGGGATGAAGAAGCCAAAATCCTAGCATGCTAATAGAAAGATAAGGAACACTCAGAGTGCCATTACCATTTATAAATTTAGGAAACTAGATCTTGTATATCCAAGGATGCTTCTACTGTACCCTTGTCCATCAAGGTAAGTTCATATTAGGGCCTGGCATTTTGGACCTACTTTTCCACAGGGAAGTACTCACATGGTTCTTATTGCCATGCTAAAGAATAATGAAGGGTTGTTTCAGGGACAAAGGGACCAGTGTTGTAGACCTCAGGCCCTTCTAGAATTTGAATTCCTTATGATCTAAACACAAGGGGGAGGGGATGAAGGAAGAAGGAAAAGAAAAATAAGGAAAGAAAAAGAAGGAGAAGGAGAGGAAGGGAGGGAGGAGAAACAGACTTCAGAGGAAGTCTATCCCTTCATATCACTTTGTATATTACAGCGTCTCTTACTGTTCCTAACCATCCCTCGCATTTTTAATTGTTTTTCTCAAGGGCAGGAACCAAATTACATTTGCTAAATAAGGGGACCTTGTCCTTTGCAACACCAGCCTCCCCTATTCCCTTATGTACTTAAAACCCAGGCTTGAAGCCCTGAAGCCTCTGGCCTCACAGCTGGAACAGCCAAGTTCTGTCCTCTCAGGGCCTTTTGAGTGCCTGCTCTCTTTTCTTTGGATGTTCATTCTTAACAATTAAATTAAATGCCACCTCCTGGTGAAGTTCCCTCTGACATAAGTGATTAGGATAGATATTATCTTCCCTTCATTCTGTTACTTCATCTTATGTGTTTCCTTCATAATACATTTTACATTATACATAATTTGCCAGTCTGTTGCTTTGAACCAATGGTCTCAAGCTGGCCTAGACATTGCTATCACTAGAGGATTAAGAGGATCCTGACTGAAGGATCTTGCTTGCTCCTTGGACCCTAGGAAGAACTGACCATCAGGATCTTTAGAATACCTTCTCTTTAGAAGTTTGTACATTATCGCCAAGACCTTTGCACAAGATTCCAACTTTCATGAAAGGAATGACTCAACAAAGTTTAACCCCAAATATATCTTCAGGATCTAACAGATACTAAGCCCCACATTCTAAATGAATATTGAATTGATGAGTGAATGAATGAATAAATGGAATGAAATGAACAAATAGGTCAGCCTCTTTTCCATGATGAGGTAACATCCTGGGAATCTCACCTTCTATGCTTGGAATACACTGTGTTCCCATCTCTACCTATAATATTTTGTGTAAAAGAAAAACCTCAACTTGCATCTGCATATCAGTGCTCAGGAACGAATTGACATCTCACTTTGTTTATTTACAAGATAGTAATGTTCTTGCTTCCTTTTAGACAAGGCAACAGATGCTTTATGAACTTCCAGCTCCATGAGACACAAGAGACTCTCTTTCTATTGGCAGGCCTTCATATTATGAATTCAACATGGTACAAATCACAAATCTTAGCCTATAATAGAATGGAGACAGCAATGAATGACCCCTCCTTTGATCCAATTTAAAAACCATCTATAGGGCTGATTTGTCTCCTTCTTTGTTGGTATAACTTGCTGGTGGCTGCATTTTAATACACTTGTTTTCCAGCCACTCAGACCTCAGTGGGTTATGAAAGAGAAAGATGGGATCATTAACATGGTACATGGATCTGCTCTATTACCACAGCCCCAAATCCTCCATCTTCATGGAAGCAAAGATCCAAGAAGATGAATAGCAGCACACGCCCGTTTTTCTCAAATGTCTTTCATTGGTTCCACATACAGAAGCATCTAACCATGTTACCACATTATTGCCAATACCATCAGGTGGAGGAAGGGTAGTGAGAAATTATTTGAAGGTGTGCTTCTGTCTTCTCAAACATTTCCAGAAGAATGAATGTGTCTCACCTAACCAAACCATCACAGAGTAACTAACTAGATGAAAAACAGCAACTATGGCTAGGTTATTATTTCAAAATTTTAAGTTTATTTTTTCTTTTATCAGTGAAATGTGTGCATGGATTAAAAGTCTAAATTACTGAATATTTACAGACAAGTCATCAGCTGGCTTCCCTTTCTCTGTCCTTAAAAGTAACCAGTGCCATTTTTTTAGCTTTGTGCTATACACACTGTGTCATATTGTATTGTAGTCAAACTGTTTGTACTATGACTTTGAACGTCTAAGCTTCGGTGTTTCATGAACCTTTTCTACAAAATATAAGTCAATACTTATAAATAAACCTGGCACAAATTTTACTTTTATTTTCTTCCTACTCAGCTGATTTTGGTCATCCCTGAAAACTTATTTTATATCTCGAACTCTTAGCTAAATATGCATTGAATGTTATGTTAATATGACATAAGTATGTTCACAGTTGATTGCATCAACTAAGAGTATGACCCTTTTTGAATATAAGTTTCGTTTTATGTTTTAAGCTTATAAGATAATTCCATCACCCCTTTCCTTTGCTTACCTGCTTCCCACATCTCCCACAAATACCACTCTTGCTCTCTTTCAAAGCCATGGCCTCTTTTTATTAAAAATTGGTTATTTTATTTATTTACATTTCAAATGTTAGCCCCCTTCCCAGTTTCACCTCCACAAACCCCCTTTCCCACCCCCATGCTCACTCACCCACTCCTGCCTCACCACCTTAGCATTCCCCTCCACTGTGGCATCAAGCCTCCACAGGACCAAGAGCCTCCCCTCCCATTGATACCAGATAAGGCAATCCTCTGCTGCATATGCAGCTGGAACCATAGGTCCTTTACAACTACTCTGGAAATCAGTCTGGCGGTTCCTCAGAAAATTGGACCTAGTACTTCCTGAGGACCCAGCTATACCACTCCTGGGTATATACCCAGAAGATGCTCCAACATGTAATAAGAACACATGCTCTTTTTCTTTAATTATTTAATTTGTATGTTTGTATGTGCATGTAAATATGTGCATATATGTATATACAATGCATTATTTATTATGTACAATATATTATAAATATATTACATACAATATAATAATAAACACACACGTATACAACTTGCTAAGTCTGTTACTTGTACATACATGTTTTTCAGGGCTGACTATTTGGTATTGTGTAACTACATGGAATGCTCTCCTTTGGGTAAGTCTATTTCTAAATTCTTGGTATCCTTTAGCTGCCTAATGGTCTTTGTCTAGCATTTAGGCATGTTATTCTTATCCTCCTTCGGTGTTAGCATGTCTATTGATGCCTTCCTTGTTCGGGTCATGTTGAGGCAGCCATGTTGGAGTAACTTCAAGGGAATAGCATCTCTGATATTTCTAAAGGATACAAGCTTACAGAAAACATCCTGTTCTTTTGGCTTTTCCAACCATTGCACCCTCTCTTCTGCAATGATCCCTGAGTGCAGAAGTTATATTGCATGAGAATGTAATATTATGATGTGTAATATTATGATTCCTGGAGTAGTAGCACATGCCTACTATTCCAGCACTCAGGTGACATAGAGGTAGATCTCTGAATTTGTGGCTAGCCTGGTCTACAGAGTGAGTTCCAAGACAGCTAGGACTACATAGAGAAACCATCTTGAAATATAATCCAACAAAAAAAAAATGATTTAAAACATAGCTTAAAACTTTTCCTTGGAAATTATCAATATCTTATCCCACAGTCAGTATGGCCAAGTGTGAAACAGTACAATTAGAGTTGCTTCATAAACTGTAGAACCTAAAAAATTAGTGACTTACCAAGGTCACACAGCTCCAGTTTCCCTGGCCCTAAGGCTTCTCCATTTCTGAAATGCTTTAAACAGTCTGATTTCTGCAAATCCTCTGACCCAGAAATTAATAAACTTATGAAAGGAACCAGTAACTACATTGCTCATTGTCTTCATATCCCAAGAGCCTCTTCTATATACAAAGGTAATTACAGATGTGATATTATTGACCTGAGAGCATCCAAAAGTGAAGGTGATTTGGGGTGAGCTTCTGTGAAAAGTTGAGGAAAGTATGCTGCAGTAACCAGGGTATGTTGTTGTGATCATTGATGTTGGGCAATTGTTTAGACTAAATTTGGATCCAGTACATTGCAGAGGCGGGGGGTTCATAGCTTTTGTGGAACACATGAGGGGAAAGCAGGAATGTTCTGTGAGCTGCTGACTTATAGCTCAGACATAGATCAAGTCTTTAGCTAAGCCTTGTTCTGGGTGTGTGACACTGGGCAAATTGTGTACACTTCTATAGACATGGATTTGCTTGCCTACAACCTGAGGAAACTAATGCTATGCTTTCAAGATGCTAAGAGGATTACAGAAAATAACATAGTCCTTACATGCCTTCCACAGATCCTCAAAGATCTTCTTTGTGTACCTTGACTCATCAGTGTCATCCCTGACATGCCCTAAGATGGACCTTGCATGTTAAAAATGAGAATAAAACCTCAAAGTCTAAAAAACCATAAAGACCAGGGAAGTGGGCATTTCCACTTTTAAAAACTATATAGTTTTTTTCATTAATATTTCTAATAAAACCAAAGCCCAGAGGAAAAGCAAAGGGAATTGGCTTTACTTAACCCAGCACAGAAAAGTCTTCAGTGGGTTTCTAGCTGCCTTAAAGTGTAAGAAAGAATATTACAGCAAAAATGAGCATCAGCAGTAATGTGCACCAAGAAGTCCATGGAGTCAACAGCAGTAATAAAACCAAAATACACAAGACAGAAAGAGGGATGGTCCCTGGAGGAGGAAGACAGAAAAGGGATGACAGGAGGTATGAGCTCTTCTGTATTTCTAATGTCGATCGGTTCCTACCTCTCATGCATTCACTTTCACAATCTCACATGCTTATCATGCATCAGCACTCTCTTCTCCAAATCAATGATGCTTCCCTCACTACTCTCTGCCTTTGTGCACTCACAGTTCTCCCTGCTACTCTCCAGATCCACACTCCAGGTGTCTTTATCACCTCCTCCAGGATGGCCCATCTTCCTCCAGGTCTTTAGCTTCCCCCAAAACACTCATACTAACCTCGACTGTAGGACATACCATGGCTTGTTTGAATGTCCATGAAAAACTTCCCCTCACTGATTGTGGGTTTCTTTTGGAAAATATCCACACTGTGTGCAATGTACCAACCTCATATGATAGTAACTGATTACTTAGTATACAATGGAAGGGCAAAACTGAAAGAGTAACTGTTTTCTAAATAAAATGATTCAGGCATTTAACAAGAGTAGATATCAAAAGCATCAAAGTCATCCATCTTGTAAATGGTTGCTCAAAGGTCCCTATCTAGTCTCTGTTCTCAGGCTTTCTAGAACATACGAATTAAGGAGCAAAGGAAAAGGGAGTTAGTTGAACAACTCAGGTGCATTTTGACCTCATTTGTAGAATTCCCTGCTCATTGTGACCCATCAGAATTATCTATGGTTATGCTTGCTTTGGTATATGTGGCTTCTCTTCCTAGAAAACTTGTGTCAATGTCCCTTCAGCTTAAGTAGGTCTTCCTTCCTGGGTAGCCTGAGAGCATATGCATTTAATTATGTCCACCTCGATTACCCTCCCTTTGAGCAGTTTTTTACACTGCTCAAAACCAACAGGGTCCTGGCTACTCCCCGTTGAAGTTCCTTTTCTAATGAATCCAATCTTTTCTGAGTTTTCTCAGAGAAACTTGCTGCTATCTCTAATTTACTTTTTATTGCAGAGAGAGTCCAAGAATCCTACAATATTAGGATTGTGGAAGTTTTTCTTCAGGAGAAAACATAGGGTTTCAAGTGATTCAGTGAATTCACTGAGCTGTGATTCAGTGTTGGCTGGGTCTTCCACATTGATTCTGTGTTTCCTTCACTGTAGATCTGCATATGGAGCCGAGATTTGACTTAGGCAACCCCTTCCCTATTCTGCCTCCAAAAGTGAGAGCAGTTTCTGCACCACTGGTGTGGAGCTGGGCTACTTAACTTACTTTAGTTGATGAAATGGTAATGTGCCAGTTTCAAGGACAAACATTAGGAGGCTGCCCTCATGTGTTTCTTTTTGTCCTTCAGAGAGCTTTAATTTTTTCACATGACAGTGCACATCCCAGAGAACTATCCCAGGAGGATCTCAGAATGTGATACATAAATGAGACTATTTCTAAAGATGATAGCCATGTTCAGAAGACTTGGCTATAACTGCCTCTTCACACTAGAGCCCACTGAGCATCCCAAAAATCTATCCAACCAAACTATAGCCAAGTAGCCTCTCCAACAGTTTGTTCTCTCATTGTTGTCCTTTCTGAAGGGAAAAACCTCTGGAAAAGGACTCAGTGTAAGTCATAGATCTCAAACATATTAGTTAATGGTCTGGTGTGCCTACCTCTCTGTGTTTTTGTCTGATGTGAATACGAAGCCTGGCTGTTGAAAGTCTAATGTAAGTCATTGCACTGAGAGATCTTAGAATATATTTTTGACAATATAACATTTAAAAAGCAGTTGCCATTTTTTAAACTAATGCTGGTATGCAGAGTAGCCTCTACTACCTATCGCAGTATAAGAGATGACTGACACATTTGTTATTCTTTTCTGTAGTTTAGAATCTGAGAGTTGCTTTGCTGAGTGTCCCCTGGCTCAGGATTTCTTGTGAAACTCTAGTCAGTGTGTTTGCTGTTGTTGTGGATATCTTAAAGTTGGTCTCAGGGAGAAGTTATTGCTATTGGTAGATCAAGTCCCTTAGCTGTCTGTTTGGGGCATCAGTTACTATCAGGTGTTTCTCTAAGAGGTATTTTGCTTCTCCTTGAACATAGTTTGTAGATAGGGTGGAGGGCAGAGGAAGGAACCCTTACAGAAACAGCCATCTCTTTATAATCTCTTTATAAAGGTTGGAGCCTATCTCTCTAGTCTGAAAGTAATCCCTAGGTTTTGCTCACACTCAAAAGGAGAAGATAGTGCAAAGACATAGATACCATGAATAAAGAGGGTTCCCTCCATAAATGATAAAATGCTAAAATTGATTACTACTTTAAACAAAAAATAAAAATATTTTTTAAAACACCCTGACATGACATTATGAGAGAAGTAACCTCCACAGATGCCACTGACTTCATTTTCTTTTGGCCATCAACTGCTGAGCATGTGAGTCTAACCTTAAGTGTAGCTTGTTCAACTTAGTGAAATTCTGACAGAGAAAACTAATTTTTCATTCACACGTGGTTATCAATAGGAGCTAGCTTCTTTTTCTTCTGTTTATTTTATCCTATTCAAATTTGTTTCATTATGTTATACTATATTATATTATATTATATTATACTATATTATATTCCCTTAGGTTCTTGTTTGTTTTCTAATGAGAGACAGAAAGGGGGTGGATTCAGATAAGAAGAGAGGTGGGAAGGAACTAGGAACAGTAAAGGGAGGGAAACCCATAATCAGAACATATTACATGAAATGAATCTATTTTCAATAAAAGAAAAGAAAAATAAAATAAATTAAAAAATATTACCACTGGGAACATTAATGAGAGCCAAGTGAAAGAATACTTCTCTTGTTATTGCTCAGAATGTGGAGTGAAATGTTAGTTCATTCTATATTCTTCCTACAGTCTTCTGGCAAGCCACTTGCCTTCCCAAAGCCTTTGCTCCTCATTTGTAAACATAAGTGAAATATTTAGCATAAAATACACATATGGTATTTGGCACAAAAGATAATGAGAAATAAATGACAGTATCATTATTGTATTGCACAGGGCTTTTAGTTTCAGCTAAATGCAATTACAAGTTTTGGTATATTTTTAAAGGATTGCCTTGTCTGAGCTGCTGGCCAATCTGTCACATGACAAAACAGATGTTTTCTCACCTCTAAGTTTCTTGGATCTTAGGAATAGACATAATAAGCCAGTGTCTGAGAGAATGAGACCCTGAAAACTACAGAAGACCTTAAATTGTCACTGCATAAAAGCCTGGTCTTCAAAGTCTGTGAAATACTACTAGTTTCCCTCCTTCTTCCAAGAAAGAGGATCCCATATATGCACAGTTATGACTACTATCTCTTCAAGAATCCAGAATAAAGAGATATGTGAACCTCCCCTCCCTACATCCCATAGTTCAGGCTATTTCAGATCTAGCATGTAAGTAGAGATGTTTGCTATGCCTGTGAAACTTACAAAGAAGTACCATAGTAACCTGAGGTCATTGCCACATTTGAAGGATGGAGTCAACTTCTTGAATGTGACATGAGGAGGTGCTTTACATTTAGTTCTAGTTGAATTTCAAATATTGATTTTTTGAGAGAAAATTAAATGCTTTTGACTTTTACATAATATTTTATGTGTAGCATTCTTGGAACATGAAAGGGTTTGTTTGGCCATAACACCTAGGGTTTTGGTGCTGTGATGGAACCTAGTCTCAGGATTTCCAGATATTTCCACATCTATAGCAGGAGAGGGGACTCAGATTGTGTGAAGTGGCCACTGAAACATGAGTAAATTCCCCCAGCCTACCAATGTCTGTTGAGATGTATGAATTTCTACTGCCTGAGACTCTTTTCTCCAGAAAGATGGTAGTTTTAGAGCAGGCCATATGAAGTTAGAGATGGGAAAATAGGTCATATCCCTACTAGACCTTTTGGCTTTCCTCATCAATCTGCAAAACAGACTAAAAATAATGCCCTGTGGTGGTTTAATGAGAATGGTTCCCATAGGCTAATGTATTTGAATACTTGGTCTCCAGTTAATGGAACTATTTAGGAGGGATGAGGATGTAAAGCATGCAGCTGAAGGTAGGTTTTAAGGTTTCAAAAGCACATGCCATCCCTCCCCCCCACCTTGTCTCTCTCACCTACCTACCAACCTCCCCCGGCCCTGGATAAATTCTTTTTTTCTATAAGTTGCCTTGGTTGTGATGTCTTATCACAGCAACAGGAAAACAACCTAAGATACAACTTATGAAATATTGCAAAGTTTGGTGAAAATGTACATAAAATATTCCATAAAAGATGGAAAACCAGTTCAGTTGATTGCTGTACCCAGATACTCTGAAAAGGTTTAGGATCCCCTTGCAAAAAAGCAAGCAATGACTTATAGAGATAATAATCATCTTTTCTATCCTAATAACTTTTATGGTTGTTTCAGGTGCTGATGTTACTTGATTCATTAAACACATTTCTGAGAATTAACAATGAAAATACAAATATGAATAATTTAGTTACCCTGGGATTTTCTTAGACAAACTATTTTTCTCATTTTTTTAAAATTTCTGTAAAAATATATATAACTTTATATTTACTATAAAAGTACTATTTAATAAATTGAATTTCATGTCATAAGATTGATACATACTAATTCAAATAATAAATTGTTTTAAGACTATCATACAATGAATGCAGTTCGTATTTTTTAAGTAACTGGGATTCTTTCTTATTTCAGACAATTAAAAAAGCAATCCACATTTTCTCTTGTAACTCTGTTACCAAGGTAAATAAATAATTAAGTACCAAGTCTACCTGTAACTAACTAATTTGTTTATTAATAAACATTTTCTCAAGAGAAGAATAAAGACACTACTCACTATGAAAATGACATTTACCATAGAAGTGACTACTCTCTCATTATTTCCTGCATAGATAAGCCATTGCACAATAATTACCATAAAGTCAGTTGTTGAAAATAGCATGTTCCTTTCATCTCACAGTTCTATACACCAGAATTATGGGTAGGCTTCAAAGCTGAAGTCTCTGACCCTAATCTCCGTGCTTTGGGTCCCATGGGACTAAAATCAAGACATGAGGCAGTCTCTTCTGAAAGCACCAAGGAAGCATATTTGTTTAAATGGTTCCTGGTGGCTGTACAGTTGAGATCCTCATTTCCCTGTGAGCTCTCCTCCAGGGATCATGCCTCCTTCCAATAGGCCATTTGTCCTCCATGATTTACCACCCATCCTCCTTCAAAGCTAACAGTGTTCATGCTTCCAATTTCTATTCCTTGCTACTAGCTGGGGGAAATTCTGTTTTTAAAGAGCTCATCTGATGGCAAAATGCCTCTACCTTTATTGTAAGACCAATTAATTTGAGATGTTAATTACATCTATAAAATTCTTTGAAATGGTAACCTTGATTAATGTTTGATTAAACAACGAGGGAGAGAAAGTTCTATGACATCTTTACAAATCTCCTCATGTTCCTATATTGTTGAAGATAAAAGTGAGATATATGAAATGTAAACTCCAATAATACATCAATATTGTAATTATAATTACTGTTGCTTTCTGTTAATAACTCTGGTACTGAGAACAGACTGAATAAGGAAGAGAAAACCCTATTATAATCCATGCCATAGAGCATTGTAAATTATATGAGAATACTGGAGATTTGAGAAAGAGTATTCTCACTCTGTTTTGAAGGACTACCAACAAGCTTGTTAATAGATTATCTGTAGGGTCTGAGAAAAGATGCTACTAAGTACAACTCCAAGGATCTTAGTCTGAGAAAATAGAGGGACTTTTACTGAGAGCTCATTTACTAAGATTTGGAAGTTTGGAGAAAGAACAGGTTTGTTGGGGGAAGATCTGGTTTTAGACATGTTAAATTAAGATGTCTTTTAGGCATTCAAATGAGATATCTAGTAGTATAGAATTTGAAGCTCAAAGGAGGTTGTCTGTGGCTCGATGCTTTTTAAAACTCTAAGACTAGATGAGATCTCAAAAAAATGTAAGTATGAGAAAAGAACTCCAGCACTGAGCACTGAATCCTTAAAGTTTCAAGGTTAAGAAAGGAGATATAGCTCAATGGTAATCTAAAAGATCAGCCACAGAGGAATGAGGAAATCCACGAAATCTTGACAGTAAAGAGTGTTCTGATGAGGATTGAGTGATGGACTATCTGTACAAAAGATGCAAATAAGACAAGAGGAATGAGGACCCAAAGAGCTACTGCATTTAATGTTGTGGAGTCATTTGTAACCTTGAAGACATCAATTTGATGTAAAAGGAAGAGAGTATCATCTCATTGTGGTAGGTCCAGGAGAACAGGAAGAATTTAGTAGTTTGTTTGTTTTCAGATCATGGATGTAGACATGTCCTTCCAGGTTTTAAACATTAAAAGAAAGCAAATAATTCTAACCTACGATGTAAAACACTGGAGTATTATTAAGACCAAGCAGCAATGGTGGGGTAGGAATAAGCCACAGAATTCTAAAGGAGTTAGTTACTTTTCTGTCACTGGGACAAAATATCTGTCAAAGCAATTTAAGAAAGGCTTTATTTGCTCATAGTCTCATAGAGTTGATTTTGTTCATGGATGCTTGGCCCATACACTTTGAGTTCAACATCATGGTAGAAGAAACCTGTGGCATACAAGTTTCTTAAGCTCATTGTAGTCAGGAGAGAAATAGAGAAAGGGATGGAGGAAATAGAACATAAGAATAGGAGATGAGGGGCAAGCACAGCCCTTCCATCCTTTTTCCTATGAACATTACAGTGTTGTTTTTCTTTAAAGCTGAATAAAAGTCCTTTTAAAACCATTCCAAATGTTTTTGCAGGGAAGTGACTCAGAATGAATGAAAGAACACATAAATTGCAATTCTACCATTTGATGACTTCAAACTTCAGCGAAACTGAAAATTGATGGAGGGACTTTGGTGGAAGAAAAAGAAGAAAGATAGATTGAAAATATGGTGAATTCCCCAAACATCTTGTAGATGAAACGGAGAGACAACTGATAACCAGAAAAATAATGTAAATATTTGAGTCCCCATTCAATAGTAGTCAGCTAGCGTGTACTGATCTACTGTTGGCCACAATTTGCCCAAAACCTACTTAGCAGGTAACACAAAGAGTTATCTGACTAGAAGAGTTGATATTAATGAAAATTATTTTCTGTATATCTCTTTCTTTAGTTGAAAATAAATGGGATAGAATATACATGTTTTTCTTCCACACTTGGCTCTTTTCTATATAATATGCTAATAATTTCAAAGAAATCTGATTATTACAGAGTGAACTACCATGTAACATTCCTACCAATCCTGAATCTAATGATTGTATGCTAGATAACTCAATGATCAGATTGCAATGAGCACCTTTGTGAATGCAATAGCATAGCTTTCAGGGAGTCTGGTATAAAAAGGAATGATATGGGATGACATGGGTAAGATAGGGTGATTAATACAGAATAACAATAGGATTTGTGGGATGTAATCAGATAAGTGGGCTGGAATCAGAAGGGATGGGATGAGAGAGGATTAAATAGATTGGACAGAATGGGACAAATAGGATGAGATGGGAGAGTATGACATGGGACAGTATGGGATGGGTCAAATGGAAGGGAAGGAATAGAATAGGGTATGAAGAGAAGGAACAAAATAGAATGGAATTGAACAGAATAAGATATAATGAGATAAGTGGTATGGAAGGGGACACAGTCGGAAAGGATGAGATAGGATGGGGTGGATAGAGTGTAATGCTGTGACGTGTGTGATGTGATGGGCTGGACTCTACCCTTAGGTTGATTAGTATTTCTCATTGGCAGATCATTGCCAGATAGATACAAAAACTTTCTCAAATCACCCAGTCTAAAATAACCACTATTGACATCCCAGGTTTGTTGGTTTGTTTGTTTGTTTGTTTGTTTGTCTTGGTTTGGTTTAGTTAGCTTTACAAGATATATGACATATAAAATGGTATATTCTTTTATTAATTGTCTGTTTTCTTCAATAATTATACATTCATAATGTAGTCATGAAAGCACCATTCAAGCAGGAATCTTGTCTGCTTCTTCACTTCAATTAGTTAACATTAACATATAAATTAAGACAGATAAGAGACCTTGCAGCTAAACACACCTGAACTTAAACCTATCTGGATAAAATTAAAAGAATTGCTATACTTATTTTAACATTAATTTCCTTACTAGTGAAATGAAAATGATCATTCTGCCTCAGGATTATTACAAAGGTAGAAACAAAAGCGAGTAGCACACAAAATGTGCCTGACACTGAAACGTTCAACAAACTTCAGTTATGGAGTATACAACTAATCACAGAAAGCCATACCCAATAGGACTATAGAGGCCTCATCCACATCAGCTAAGCTCCACAGAGGTTTCTGCAGAGCACATGTGTGAGTGGGCTTAGTGTAGCACTTCTGATGCAGCCCAGCTGTCTTAGCAGCTCCATGCCCTTTCTCTTATTTGAATGACTGGAACTCCATCTGTAGTCCTTCCAGTACTGTGCCATGGCTTGGGGGTGGTACAAGAAGGGACTTGCCATTTTGGGACATATGCTCTTAGCTTCTTGGCCAAGTTTCACCCACCCCTGAGAATCAGCACTTCTAGACTGTCTGACCATCCTACTTCTCTGCATCATCTGCCTCTACATCCCACCAGTTAGCCATTCTGTCCTTAGTGAGCAGGCATTGTCAGCTAGGTAAGAAGATGATTCCACATAAGTTTTTCTAGAGTTTCCTTAAGGAATAGGGTATTGGGAAGGGAGTCTGAGACCTACATTCTTTCTGCATGTCTCTCCCATTGCTAAATAACTTGTCCAGTTCAATGAGAGAGCCAGAATTCTCACTCTGGTGTAACCTAGTATGAAGACCTCTCTTTGGTCCTTGGCCACATCCTGTTCTCAGAATGAATAAGCACATAAACTCCTTGAGTGCAGTATGGATACAATCAGTGGCTAATGACAAGATATGATTAATGAATGGACAGAAGTTGGCATATGAGGCAAAGAAGGAAATAAGAAAGGTCAACAGGACATATGAGAGATATCTAAGTCTAATGTTTAAGAACAATCTAGAGATGTTCCCATAGAATCAGCATGTTTCTTCTGAGCATAGATGTGGCAAATGGGTCCAGAATGTTCATATATTAAACTTCTGGCTTATCATAAAGGCATTGAATCTTTATGACCATCAACCAGATGTCCATGAGTCTCCTCGCTCATCAGTCTTGCCTCTTGCTTTGAATGAGAGTTCCCTGACTGCTGGTAGCTAACACTCTTTGCCATGCTTTTCTTTGTTACCTTTAACTCTATGACCCAGGCCCCACCTAAAGCAGATATTCACTGAATATGTAATTTGTATCATTTAATCCTATCATAGAATACAGAGGCCCCTGTAGATGAATAAATTCCAATGGACAGCATGAGGGAGATATTCAGGGATGCAGACACATCTGGTCTCCTCTCTTTGGGTTCCTTTTTGAGGCCACAGAGACTCAAAGAGAAAAGTTTGGTGAGTCCAGATGTGCAAATAGGAATGACGCGGCCTGAAAACGTGAGTACCAGGCATTCCATCCAAGAAAGCAATGGTTTCTTTCCCTTCTTTGATCTTGTTATGTACAGATAGTTTTTAGACAGTCATATTAATCCTGAAGTGAGGGGGAATAGAAGGGAAAACACTGTTTCTGACATCTTCAGCTGAGAGGAAAGGTTTAACTCCACCAAAGTTCATATGTTCATGTGGATCTCTTTATGTGCCAGCATGTCTAGAAATAGGGATAGGTGACTCACTCTAGCTGTAGTGGGAATCACCAACAGATGTGAATCCAAGCCTCCAAACTTAGCACAGAGGACCCTCCTCAATCTCTTCCTTACTGTTCTCTTGGCTCATCATCTACCATCTGTCTTGTTATTCATACTTAAGTGCTTCTAGGCCTGTAGAAATGCCTGCATTACACACTCACTGCTGGTCCTAAGCCTGGGTCTGCTGATCTTTCTCTCACTTCTTTCTGTGGCAGATGCCTACACAATCATCAGCACTGTTCACCCATGCCAGTACCTCTACAAAGCCACCCTTCCATCTCTCAGTCAGACTGGACTAGATGCCTACATCCTTCAGCATGTAGGTATAAGTGAAAAAGATATTCTGGTTATTTTATTAATTATGACTGAAGTTTGCCTTTCAGAGAAAATAACTCTCTTTTCAAAATATAATGCTTATATTAATTTTAGAATTTTATGCATGTATACAATGTATTTTGACCATATTCACCCCACTCTTCCTTCTAACTCCTCCAAGATCCAACTTTCTACCTACTTTTAATTTTCTTTAAAAAAAATAACCCACTGAGTGCAGTTAATGCTGCCCATATATACTCAAGGATTTGGTCCATGTACTGGGGACTACACACTTAAAGAAAACTAACTCTACCTCCCCCAGACTATCACCATACTTCCTCAGAAATGTGTAGGGGCTCATATATCCCATCTCCCTCCATGCTGGAGAGTTTGTTGGCTTGATCCTGTGCACATATTAAGCAACTGCTGTAATTTATGTGTTCAGTGCTCCTGTTATATCCAAAAGCGTGTTTTTCTTCCATCATGTGCAACGTCTGCCTTTTAAACATGTTCCACCCTCCCTACATGATATTACCCAAGCCTTGTGGAAAGCTGTGTAATACAGACTTCCCATTTATGGTTGAGCACTCTGCAGATACTTCCTCTCTGTGCTGTGACAAGTGCACAGTTCTCTCAGTTCGGTAGGAATTCAAGAGTGTGGAGCTTGAACTGGATTCCAGAGGAAGTGCAGAAATGGTTTCTACATCCTGCACATCAAAGAAATGGACTTAGAGCAAGGAACTCTGCCAGAAACAAAATTGGTGGAGGTCTTATATCCATCCCATAAATGCCTGAAATTCTTTTCTCTGTCAAAACTCAGGAATCTTTTTTTTTTTGTTTGTTTATTTGTTTTGGTTTTTGTTTTTTTGTTAATTTGTTTGTTTGTGGGTTTTTTTTTTAATATTTATTTATTTATTTATTTATTTTTTGATTTTTGAGACAGGGTTTCTCTGTGTAGCCATGGCTGTCCTGGAACTCACTCTGTAGACCAGGCTGGCCTCAAACTCAGAAATCCACCTGCCTCTGCCTCCCAAGTGCTGGGATTAAAGGTGTGCGCCACCACTGCCTGGTCTCAGGAATCTTTAAAACTGATGTTAAAGGCTTTATTGCATAGCTTTGAATAAACTGAAAGATAGTCAAACACATGATAGGGAGGAAATGAGACTTCTTTCTCAAGCCTTTGGCCAAATTCTAAATGTTCTTCTATAACAATTTCTGTTTCCTGATGAGTCTGAAAAGATATGACCACTGGCATAATGGCAACACAAATGTTATAGAGGTAACTGCCTGCTGTCTGGTTGAATTAAAGGTTTACTCCATAGGAGGAAACATGCTTACTACAGTAAATTTGGCCAAGAATCTAAATGGAGAAATTATGTGGTAGATTAATTAATCTAAGTGCTGAATAATATTGGCTTTGAGCGGCTTCACTCTCATGGCCATATCAGACATAGAATTTGTCTAGACAGCCCCACCTGGTAGAAATACCAGGCTAAAGGCTGGAGCTTATCGCTCTAAGATTTCAGCGATTATCTAAGGACAAAGATCTTTCCATGGTATTATGGAAAAATATGAATTAATGAAGAGGTGTTTTAAGTAGGGTAAGGGAAGGAGGGAAAAGCAGAGGAAGGAATGTGAGGATAAATAATATAAAGGATGCTTCAAAATTCCACATGGAAATATACTATTTTATATGCTTCACAGCTATATGTATCACACAAAAGAGTTCTAGTAAAGTTATCCTACAAGGTATAATGTTCCTTCCAGAAGCCAACATAGCCAAATAGCCCAATGCCAGATGTGGGACACCTCCTCACTTCTTGAGCGATCCATGAAGGATATTGTATAGATCCTCCTTATCCCCATGAAAAATACAGGCTGCTTTGGGTTTCCCACCAGAACTTTATGAAAACCATATATGTTATCATATTTCTCTTTCTATATCTCCTCTCTTACCAAAGCATCAGCACAGAATCAGGTTGAACTATCACAGTAAGCATAAACTTTAAGAATATATCACAAGGAACATTTGTGGTAGACCAGCAAGCCTCTGCTGCCTCTGTTTCCTCTGTACTCCTACAAACACTGCCACAGACATTGTAGTGCACTCACTACCAAAGGCAGCATCTCTATAGACATAAAATCCAACGGTACCTGGAAAACCTCACTTCTGCACTTTTAAACCCAAGCAAGATTTTGGATTATAGAAATCTTGGAAGTCTCGCTGCAACTTCTCATGTTCCTCATCATGCCGAGAAACATCAGAAGATAGGAAGGAGGCTGAGGAAGGATCCACCATTTACCAGATAACAAACACCATAGATCTCTTTCATGTCCTGTCTATACTATGCAGTTTACAGTGCTACATACAAGAGGCTAACCAATAAGCGCTTGTATAGTAGGACATGTAGAGAGCATTGATGTCTCAATGCATGGAAATGAAGGTGAATACAGTCTACAAAGTTCCCATCCCTGCTTGGGCATGCAGCAGAGGAAGATGAAGACAAATGATAGGGACAGGCAATATTCTCATTCCAGACTCATGGATCAAAAACACACCTATCAAAGTCTAGAGTGTGGCTAGAGATGAGAGACAATGTGCATGAAAGAGAAGGTCATTGGCATCAATGGATCAAATGTCCATCATTTTGATAAACTTTGACCTTTCCTGATTTGCAAAACAGGACTGGAAAAAGTTGAAAGAGTGGCTTAACATGAAAGACATGTTCTAAATACATGGACTGAGAAGGAAATCAGTCATTGGGGGATGCAGGATAATGACGCTGACAGGGGAAGAAAGAAGGGAAGAGCAATCTTCTACTGAAATGCAAAGCCTGAAGAAGGCTGGTTTCAAAAGCATAATATTTACATTAGACATGCAGTACCCAGGATTGTGTGTCTGGCTCATAGCTTAGGGAAACTGTGGTGGGCATGCTCTGGAGTCATGACACCGTCCATGGTGGAAGATGCCTTTCTTGCAGTAAGAGTGGCCACTTTGCAGGACTCTAAGACAGACTGTCCAAGTTGGGAATGTAAAAGAGAAGATTCAGGACATAAACAATAGCATTACTAGTTTGAAATGATACCAAAAGGCAGGAGCAGAGACCTGATACCCCTAATGAACTTTGGACCTGCCAGGAAAGGAAAGATGTGAGGGATACCAGCTCCTTGTATCATTGAAACTCACCCCCAAAGACAGACTCCATCACTGATGCTCCCTAAAGCATACCTCTTGTACTTGAAGTGCTGATGGTAGATAAGAGTATTAGGGTGTTGTCACCCCAACGATTGTCAATAAATTCTGAGAGTGCCCATCCATTACAAGAGATTCAGAGATTAAGATGAGGCTCATGTACATGGAAATGTGGAAGAAAAAATGTAAATAACTGTTAAATGTACAAGTTGATATGCCAAGGCATGTTGATATCCATAGGAGGTCTCCCCTTCTCTAGGAAAAAGGGAGAAGGGCATAAGGGGAGACAGCAGGAGGGGAGGGAAGAGAGACAGGGAGGAAAGGAGGGAAGAAAAAGAATAATTTTGAATAAATTAAAACAAAAACAAAAACAAAAACAAAAATGTAGAACTCTAGTTAGGGATTCCTGTTTTAGATATCTGCTCCCTCACCCACTTCCTGGAAGAGTTAAAAACAAAGAAATAGAAACAAATGTTTGAGAAATTAATTTTATCAAAGACATGCCTGTTCTCAATCATCTGAGGAGATTCACAGAGGGTCTTACATGACACTTGAGGAAGTTGTATAATTTTTGGACAGCCTATGTGCCTGAGGAAAAAAATCCTTTAAAATACTGTGTTATAAGCTCTCTAATAGGGAGGTCTTTTCACAGTCTCCATTATATTTCCAGAATTTAGAATGCCAAGTGTTACACTGTAAATGCCCAAACCATTTATTCTACATGAGACAACACGTTCCTATAATTTCCATTCATTTGTCCTTGAAGTAATATCTAAATAAGGATTGTCTGTACTCCATATTTTATTTGAGAACAGTCTGTTATCTCAGCTTAAATGTCACAGGGCAGGTTCCCCAAAAGGAGAACCTGAGAAAGCTCTTTGCGGGGGTGGAGGGGAACTGATCTGTGACAGGCAGTCTGGCACCTGGTTGAGCACAGGTGTAAACTCTGGGAGACCCAGTGGAATCCGCAGGGACCAGAAACGTTATGCCAATGCTCCTGGGAGGCTTTTGGCTCTGGTCATGGTCAAGTACCACCCCTCCTCAGGTAAAGGCATGGCCACACAGCCCCAAGTCATACCTGTGTTAATGAGACACCTAGAGGTCCCCTTCCCATGCCCCTTCCCAGTTACTATATCTACCTTGCCTCTTCCAGAGGGGCGGGGGTACAATTCCATCCATGCCACTCACCATAGGATGAAAATAAATGTCTTAGAATTATAGACTGTCTCTTCATCTGGACCCGCTGTGGGAAGTGAGGGATCCAGCCCCCGATTAAGGAGCAGCATCTAATCACTCGCCAAGGGCTTCCCAGCACTCCCAGATGGTACCCATTCACCCAAGCCTAAGCAGCTAGCCCTGTGCCCCAAGCCACTGAGACCTGGTCCTGGCGGGAACCCCAGCTGTGCTCCAGCTAGCCTGTCTGCGGCACCCTGCGGCGACTGCAGTGTCCAGTGCTAAAGAACCCACAGAGATGGCTGCCATGCATTCCCTGGGAATGGCTCCCTCCACCACCCATGGGCAGGGCCCGCAAAGGCTTCCCACAGACCCTACCTGCCCGTCGGACTGTGTGGGAAGATGTGTGGCCATTTCCCACATGTCTCCTGTCCCACCCAAAGTCGCAGCACCCCGGGACAGACACGTGGGGCTTCTTTCCACTGCGCCAGGTTTGTTCCAACGTGTGTGTGTGTGTGTGTGTGTGTGTGTGTGTGTGTGTAGGAGGAGGAGGAGCAGCAATCTAATATATATATATATATTGAACCCATCCTCTCCAGAAACTGTAAAAGTGATCTTTAATTTAAAATAACATATTTATACATTGTAATTAGTTAATGATCTTGAGGGAAGAACCTATAGGATATAGGGTGACTCTAAATTCAATGAATGGTTTCAGCTGAAAGAAATAAGAGCTAATTAAGATTATGAAATATAGACAAGAAAAATCCATGCAGAGACCCAAGTACATGAAATAGAGATGAGAGTCATGTTGCTACAAAACACAGAATATCAGAGCTATCTGGGGCTGACAGAGAAAATAAAGAACTGTATAAGAGAAGCTTTTGAGGGATCCTGGTTTGCTGGTAACTTGAATGTAGCTGTTTGGCCTCAAGAACTGTGAGCCAATGCCTGTTATTTCATATCTCTATGTGAGTTCTTCACTGATGGACTTAATGGAGAAACAGTGCTCAAGAGAGATATGGAATTGTTTCATTCTTCAGGCAAAGGGTTTATTGGAGATCTAGAGAGAGGAGCAGGTTTTAAGATAAAAAGGTTTCTACCTACCTCAGGAGAGCAGAGCGAACTCTTTTAAGGTCCCCTGTAAGAAGATAAGAAAGTGTGAGGCATGTCCCCAGGCTAAGAGACAATATGTTTTCATGTAGCTTAGGTTAAGGCAAATATTTGAAATTTCTAGGGATATTTCTAGAGAAGAAACATTTGGAAGAAAAATGGGCATAATTAGTATGTGATGTGACAATAGTCACATGTCCTACCTGTAGCCATTCTCTCTTAAAGACTTTTCTATCTAAATTTGCCATGTCCAAGGAGGGAAACTTTACTCTTTATGAAATGGAGAAAGAAGGCTGCAACTGGATATGGCCTGTTACCTCTTTATATCAACTGTAAGGTGATGGGGACTAAACCTTCAGGATCTGGGTCTGGTGCAGGAAGGACACTAAGATGGGGCTCGCTGGGATGAAAGCTAATGTAAGCTGCATTATAGAACTGACCACAGAGAGCAGCTTGCTCTCAGTTAACCAACATCCCATTTCTCAGGGGTATCCCCATGACAGGCCACCTCCTCTACATTTCTGGATTGCTTGCAAAGATGATTGAGTAGGTAAGAATGGACATCCCAGAGAAGTCATGAAACAGGAAGCAAGAGATACAAGCCACAGCCCAGAGCAAGACACTGCCAGGTGGCAATTGAAGTTCTGGGAGTATGTTAAATGAAACAGCTGCAAAGAACAGCTGCAGAGGAAGGGCTGAGTCCAGGACACCAACTAACTCTGGCATTGCAGTCCAGTTGTTTTCCAAGAGATTTCCCATTGCACCCACTCTACCTAAGGAGCTCCTGTTCCTGTCTACTAGGACAAAAACTGGAGCTTAGAGGCAAAGTGACTTGCGTTTAGCCTCACAGATTTTAAATGGCAAGATTAGGATTTAAAGAAAGTTGCTAACACTACAAAACCTGTCTTTTCCCCACTGTATCACCCTGTCTAACTGGACAGAGACTTAAATAAACACAGACCCCAGTACAAACTCAATGGTTCCTTCACTGATTTCTGGATTTCCAATCAATTAATGGCCTTTCTGCCTATGTGGTGGATCTGTAATCAGCCCCAGCTTCTGGGCATGAATGACCTCATTTCAAGTCTTTACAATCTCTGAGGAGCTTGGGGATCCATAATCCCTCACATTGCATCCATTCTTCATAGCTGCTTTTTCAAAATATTTATTGAATATTATTCTTGGACTTGCCCCCAATACAGTTCACAGTCTAGTAATAATGTTTATTCTGCAGTAAAAACCATCCATCTGCCCAAACCTTTCAGAGTAAACCACACCATTGTTTTTTGCATTTATTTTATTTTGTATTTTGTACATGAATATAGATTTATATCATTTCTACTCCTCCCTGTCTCCTTCCAATGTCTTCCATATCCCTCCCCAACTCTCTATCAAATCCACGAACTCTCCATCTTCAATCATTGTTAACAAATACATGTATGTGCACGTGTGTTGGAGTGTATGTGTATACGTACATATATAAACAGAAATATAACTTGCTGAGTTCATTAAGGTTGCTCTAATGCATATCTGTTTAGTGGTTGAGATTGGATTACTTGGCGTTAATTGCTTACAACTCTTCAACTTGGAGTATTGCCTTGTGATACTTCCCCCATGTACATTGACATGTTAGTGGGTGTTGTTACTATGCAGGTTTTGCAGAACCAACCATATTGTTAAGGTTTTACAAGGTGGAGGAGAGAGTTACTTGGGGAGGCAACACAGAGAATGAGGGAGGTTGGAAGGGAAGAGAGATGAGGATATTTGAAAAAGTCATAGGGAACCACATTATTTGAAGTTTTGTGTGTGTGTGTGTGTGTGTGTGTGTGTGTATACATGTACTTTAGTGAAGTTACACTACTTGAAATGACAATTTATATCCAAAAACCACAGACAATCTAAAGCCTCAGTGCTAGGCATGGAAAACCTTTTGAGTTATTGGTCAGAGAGACCTCCAGAAACAATACAGGCTACTACTTTTACCCTTGGTTGTCATCCAGACACTGAAGTTAAGATCCTATTGCTGAAAAAAATCACAAACTTTATACATAGTAGTCAGAAATGTAGAACTGGAATTGACCTGCAAACCTCCACAAGAACTGGCTCTCACAGTACTGGAAGAAGCAATGCAAGCTGCCAAGGGAGAAAAGCCATCAATAGTCCTACCCAGATGCAATGCCAATGAATAACAATAATGACCAGAATGTCAAGCTATGCTGAAAGGTGAAATAGTGACACTTATATCCTGGGGCAAACAATAGCAGTCAAGTGGGACTTATGCTCCATTCAACAGGAGGGACTTCATGCGGGTACTGTAAATCTAGCCCACCACCTGCAGCTAGTAAGTCAGTGGACCTTAGAAGAGAATGTACTACTGCCATTCCTCTAAATCAGTACATTTATAAAAGCATTCTAAATACTTACACATATACCCAGGGAGAAGTGTAGCTCTCATCCATCATCAAGGAAACTTTTTGCAGCCAGAAAGCCACACCTGGTCAAAATGCAACTGATGAGTGGTACCCAATACCAAGATATATATATTTATAAATAAATTATATATATATTACATATATAATACTACCCTTACATCTAAGGCTCAGAGAACATCATGGAAAAGGGAGCAGAAAATTGTCAGAGCCAGAAGAACATGCCATCTTCTGCAAAATAATGTCTTCTATATATATCATGGAAGCTGCACCCATGAAACATTAACACTATAGTTACCTAAATAAGAACTGTACAATGACAATATGAGTTGACATGTCAACATGGATAAGGACCCACCCCTAGATAAAGAGCTATGGAAATTTAATGACTGTTGAGAAAGAATTAGTCTTCTCCAAGGTTGAGCCCTCTGAGAAGTAACCAAATTTCAAGAGGTCAGTCCTAAACAAATACACACACAAGCAACATTAAACAGACTCACCATATAGTCATAGATATAGATACAGATACAGATATATGAAATATAGATGGATGGATAGATAGACAGGTGATAGATAGATAGATTGATTGATTGATAGATAGATTGATAGATAGGGGCCAAAACATGAGAAAAGTGAGGGAGATATAGAAGGAATTAGAAGCAGAGAGAGGAGAAATGATGGAAGTACAATATTCACATGAAATTTTCATTTAGATTTGTAACTAGATGAAAGCATAGATGATACTCTACATGATACAGGGCTATGAATCTAAACTGAGTTCTTAAAAGAAGAAATAAAAGTAGCTAAGAAATACCTCAAAAATGTGCATTGTCCTTGGTTATTAGGGAAATGCAAATTACAACTTTGAGATTTTACCTTATCATAGTCAGAATAAGAAAGATGAGCAAGAGAAGTAAAATCATATGCTGGATGTGGGAAAGGGGAACCTTCATTTACTGCTGGTACAATTGCAAATTGGTGCAGACACTCTAGAAATCAGTGTGGAAATTATCAAAATATTAAAAATCAATCTACCAGATGACCCAGTTATATGACTTCTCAGCATATGCCCAAACTATATAACATCATACTCTATAGGTACTCGTTCAGTAATGATCACTGCTGCTCTATTCACAATATGTAGGAAATAGAAGCAATCTAAATGTCCTTAGACTGGTGAATGGATAATAAAAATGGGGGGCATATACACTATGGAACACTATTAAGCTGTTTAAAAAAAATCATGAAATCTGCAGGAATATAGGTAGTTCTAGAAAGTATCAAACTGACTAGACCCAGAAAGACTAACACGACATGTTCTCACTCATCTGCAATTCTTAGTTCCTAATGTGAGTATATAACATGGATTAAAAAGAGAAACCAAGAAAGTAAGGGGTAGAGGGAGCAATGGAGAAGGGAATACCAGGATAAAAAATTATTTGAAAAAAGAAATGAGTAAATCAAGGAATCAATATAGAATGAGAGAAGAAGGTAAAATAACACTAAGTGTGTCTGAAAGGGCCACAAGGAATCACATCAGTATTTATTTATCTAAAATTACTTAAATACATATAGGCCTATGTAAATACATAATAATATAATTTAAATAAAATTATCTCCACTTAATCTGACCATGATCCACCCAAGAGCCATTGACTATCTAACAGAAACCCCAGGTCCAGGCAGGAGAAACCCCATTTCAAACTGTCGGCCAATGTAGCCCAAAAGACTCCCAAAGCAAAATGTAACCTAGTGATTTTGCCCTTGATTACCTTCCAAAATTTGTAGGTAAGTCTTTACTGTTGAAGACACCATGAAGACCAGACTTGGAGAGCTTGGAATGAATATGGTTAGAAACCTCCCTGCCTGAGGATGAGCTTTCACAACACCAGAATGCACTGTGTAAATTTTCAAGGGAAGGAAGTAACCAGTAGTCCTAATTAGGTGTAATGTTTATGAATGACAGTGATGGACAACAGGACATGATAACCCTCAGGGTGCCATAGCGGAACTCATATCTTGGTGGTAACCAACAACTGTTTAATTAGACTTGAGGCCTGCTCATCAGTACGGAAATTTTACCTGGTATTGAAAAATCTATGCAATTTCCCAGAGCAACAGAGGTCATGGATCTTAAATGAGAACCACCTTTAGCCATTTTACTAAACCATTATAATTCCTAATTGAATTCTAAATATTTATTTTTATACCCACAGACAAGTGTAGTGCAAGCAGTTCATCAAAGAAACTTCTTTGCCATAGACAAAAGACTATTTCAGAAAACCACAGCTTGTCATACAATGGAGAACATGTAGCTACTGTGTATCTAGCTCCAACTGACACCTCTCATTTCTGCAGCTAGGATTTAGGAAACATCACAGAAGAGAGGGCAGGACAATTTAAGGATCAGAGGACCAGGAAAGATGCTGTGAGATTGTACTTCCAAGAAATGACTTGGAAGCTTCACCCATGATACCTCAGCAGTATGGCTGCCTAAACAAGACATAAAGATGTGCAACACCAATAGAAGCTAACGTGGAAGGGTAGAAGGTTACATGGCCCTGCCAATAAATAAAGAACTACAGGCAACTAAGGACTTCTGAGAGAGAAGGATATAGTCTTTGCCAGGCATGATCCCCCAATTGGTTATTTATTACCAAGTGGACAACCTTGAAAATCATATACATGCAGGTAACAATAAATGGATCGAACATGTGGGATTTAGGAGTTTGAGATTTTGTGTGTGAGTGTAACAATAATTAAAGAAAAAGAAGTCATAATTTCAAAAGGAAACAAGAAGGGTACATGGAAGAGATTAGAGAGAAGAAAGAGGATGAGGAAATTATGTAATTATATTTTATATGTAATTACACATAATGATATAAATATATCATATGTAATTAATGCCATGAAATCACAGCAGCTATGCCTACCTACAAAAGACCAGTACAGTATCAGCCCAGTCAACATGAAGAACAGACGGAAGAGGAGTTCATGAAGTCACACCTCGAGCTAAGAGCCTATAGGCTATTGACAGATGCTTGATAAAGGTGAGTCATTTTTTGAAGTATAGCTGCAGGTAGGTTGCCCATATTCTGGTAAGTGTCCCCATACCCATGCATTACAGCACTAATTGAATCCAGTACATAGAGGAAGAAGAGGAGGAGGAGGAGGAGGAGGAGGAGGAGGAGGAGGAGGAGGAGGAGGAG
>JADRCH010000060.1:6602974-6731411 GCA_019843965.1 Rhynchomys soricoides | reverse complement strand
AGAAGAAGAAGAAGAAGAAGAAGAAGAAGAAGAAGAAGAAGAAGAAGAAGAAGAAGAAGAAGAAGAAGAAGAAGAAGAGAGAAGATGGAAGGAAGGAAGGAAGGAAAGAAGGGAGATTAAGGTAGAAGGGGACATGTTCTTGGGAAATTTCTGGGAGGAGGGGGTGGTTGGAGTGTACATGTATAAAATTATCAAAAAGTAATATTCTTAATAAAAACTATTCCACAGATCAGCACTTATTTTCTAAAATAGCCTTCTAATGAGGCTATTCCAGCTCAGGTACTTTCATGATCTCCTGGTCCCAACAATGAATCTCAGACTAGAGTTGGTGGCTGATTAAGCTGCAATATTTGCTGAGTGCAGACTGCTAGTTGCACCCTCAAAATTCTGAAGCCGGGGTGGGGGCAACAAAGAAAACTTCTAACAAGAACCAGGAAAGTGCAAGGATGCGGGTCAGCTTTCAAGATCAACCAACAGCCTGTGAGCCCTGGTGGGTGGTAAAATATACTGGCTTTACCTCTTGCCCTCATCCAGTCAGAGCAGACCCACCTCCTCTATCACCTGAATCCACCCTACACTCTTCTGCCTTCACATCCTTTCCATGACACTCCCCAAACCCTGCTCCTTTCTAGCTGGCAACTCCTGGCAATCATTAAAGATGCAGCTAGATGCTACCACCCTTGAAAAGCCCCTTCTTTCTTCAAGCAGAGATATATCTGCCTGCACATACCCCTCACACTCTACTTCTCTCTTTTATAGGTGATAGAATTGATGCAGGAAAAGGTTAGGCTATATATCCAAGGTCATCCAGACCTGAGTAATAGATCTTAGATCTAAGCTGTACCCACACCACTGGGCTCATTCTCTTATCTTTTCACTGATGCTGACATTGTAAAGCAGAATTACCAGAAGCTACATTAGACCACTGAGTCCTTGAAATGTGATTGGAACAACTGAAGAGTCACTTTCTAATTTTGATAACTTTAAGTACCAATCTCAATATCAAAACTGAAGTCATTTATTAGAGAGCTCCCAACATCATTTGAAACAAGAGTTGTTGAGGACTTTTACTAACCACCAACTTTATGACATTCAAGTAATTTGCATAACTCCAATAAAAATTATGAGTTTGACTAGGGATGAATGAGATGTATGAATGAATGCCATATTTCAAAACACAGCAAAAAGGAATAGGGAATATATCCTAATTATGTAACTGCATGTTGAAATGTTGAAGTTTTGTATCTAGTGAGTTAAATAACATAAAATATTAAAATCACGTTTAAAAATTGTTAACATTTTTTTAAAAAAAAATGTGACTACTAGGGGATTGTGTCTATGATTTGCATTGCATTTCTGATGGGCAGCCACTCTCTGCTATAAGATCCTGAGCACCCAATCTCAGATGCAAATTGTTTTCCCAGTGTCCCTGCTCACAGGGTGGGTGTTGAGAACAGGGCTCTAGGGAGCTTCCCTGTGACTATAGTCAAGCTCTAGAGCTCCCAGCCAACCTTCTGGCTCCCAGAATTTTCCCACAGCATTAAATCTCCCCTGGAATGATGAGTACTAGACTCTGAAAGGCAGCATCTCACTACCTGGAAAGCACTGCTATTTATAGACAATGCCATCTGTGGGAAATAATAGTCTTTCTGAATTCTCCAAAGAGTTTGTCTTTCCATTAAGGCCCAGCCTGGTTAGGAAAAAGAAGACCAATTTGTGAGTATTTTTAGGCTATCTGATGTACAGTCAGAATCTTTAAAATTCCTATCTGCCATCCCCCTCCCCCAGCAGGCTGAGAACAGACAGCTGCAAAGTCAAAAGTGGGCTTTTGCACAGAGAAAAATAATTAGCTTCCTTGTACACAGAATGAACAAGGATCTGAGTGCTGAGGTGTGCCTTTGGATGGCTGGGAAGCTCATATAGAAATTGAAGAAGGACCCTCAGATATTAACAAATGATTCTGATGCAAAGAATTAGGTAGGGAGGGATGTTTGAAGCTATGAGATAGTTAGTGGCAACAGGAAAAAGTTACAAAAATAAAATTCATGTTTGTGAAACAGAATTCTCTGGGCTCTGAGATACTAAATAGTGATTCTAGGTCTCCATACAGAGACTTAGAAGAAACAGGTAGCCTCCTGTCCTGGCTTTGTGATGTCTCTCACTGTGATCATGAATGGTAGCATCTCTCCCCAACACACACACACACACACACACACACACACACACACACACACTAACCTAGACTTACTTTACTGAACGTCATGGTAGCAGGGAAGTCTCAATCACCAGTCTAGAGACTCTGACACTAATTAGCCAGTATTTATCACCATCAGACTCTGGGGAAAACTTGGAACATTCAGCATTTGGAGGCTGGGGGGACAGGTGAGAGTTCTAAGCATCTTGAACAACATCTCCTGTGGGCATTCCTTCCTGTGTACTTTTCCCCTCTAAATTAAAACACTTCCTCTTGGAGTAAGGATTGAATTGGGGGGTGAGAGAAGAGGGAGGGAAGGAGAAGTGGAGGGAGAAAACTCACAAACCAGTTGCTTCAAGTTCCTGCTGCCTTGACTTCCCTGTCGGGATGGACTGTACCTGGCTTGAACTGTGAGCCAAAGTAACCCTTTCTGCCTCATGTTGCTTTTGGGGGGGTATTTTATCACAGTAACAAGAAAAGTAGCCAAGACATTAGAGGAGAGGAGACTGCAGTGGAGCAGCCTGCAAGTTGAACAGGGAGCTCAAAGAATCTGGCTAACATTACTTGTCACTTATTCTGGGTAGGATTTCTGGTGCTTCAGCTACCTTTGACCTAGTGATGCTCCTAGACGTAACTCCAACAAGTTCACTGCCTTACTGAGATGGACCTGAGAGGCATCATTTCTTTGGTCTGTCCACAATGCCTGATCTGGAGTGAACAAATATTTGTTCTCATCTTCCTGAGTGAAGGTATGCAATGCCTCTCATGTTGTCTTTTGGTACCTCCCATGCACATGAGCTGACATGAACATCAACATGCCCTTCACAGTTTATCTAAAACTGGTCATATGCATTAATGCTGTAGGATTAAGGTATGTTTGCCACTGTTATCCCTATTCTCTGATGAAATGAAAATGGAATTACAAAGAGGAAGCACAGCAATCAGGAGTAAGTCTATTTGCATAACCTTCAGGCTTGTCATTCATTTCACATAAAAGTTTCCTCCAACAATCAAGAATTGAGTATCTACCAGTAAGAATGACTCCAGGTCAGCCATGATCTGTGCATTCTGCATGTGTAAGCTCATTTACTCTTCAAGTGTCTATACAAACATGTCAATCTCAGCAAAGGTGCACAGCTTCCAGTTCTCAACAGAGAAGGGAAGCCAACGTCCACCCTCCTTCCATCTTAACACTGCATTGAGATCTTAGTGGGGAATAAAATCTATGAAGTGGCCATTATGAGTCACTGTACCACATGTCATATAATCATTAATTTCCCTGAATAACCTCATTTATTGCTCACAAAAATCTTACCAGGGAGATTTTTCAATTATTCTTATTTTACACATAGAAAATGGAGGCAAAACATGTTGGCAGCTTGTCCAAAGTTATAGATAGATGGTAGTAATGCTTTCCAGACACTGCAAGTCAGCCACCTTCCTCTTATCCTCTTTAACTACAAAGGGTCAAAAAGCAGTTATGCCACCATTTAAGTAACACCCGCAGAAAATCCATTGTCAGTTGCAGAACTGAATCAAAGCTCCAGAAAGGAGTTCACAGAGAAGTAATTGATGTCATGGGGTAGATGGAGCCTCACCTGTGTGTTAGCAGACTGAAGGAAGTGGAAATTTTGTTTGTGAGAAAGTGAATTTTTTATCTTGCACCATGAAACAAGAAGTCCAGGACTTAGGTGAATTGGCTGAGGTGAAAAGCAGCAACACCAATATAGGGAGCTGAGCCAAGAGAACTCACTGAAAACTGGGCCCCAAACAGGTCTTCTCCACAGCAACAGTCACACTCAGGAGAGCTCTGGAAGCCAAGGATGTAGTCTGCCATGCTAACCACACCCTTCCCCCACTACAGGCAGCACATCTGGGCTGTCTTTTCACTAGAGACCTGGAGATGCTTTCTTAAAGAATTCAAAGTTGAAAATATGAGATTCCCTAAGCACAAAGCCTGGAAAGGGGAAGTGCTGGCAAAGATTTGAGGGAGAGTGTGCCAACATTTTACTAACAGTTCACTGTGCTTTAAAGCATTACGACCAAACATTTCTGAAAGAAACTTCCCTAAAAGTTTTTACACAAGACCTCTCCTTTTAAGATGTCTGACTGAATACATTTCTGCCACTTTCTCCTTCCCCCAAAATCCCCCAATAACAAGAACTAGAAAAATAAAAATAAACCTCACAGTTCATCTTCAATCAAAAGAAGATGTCGTAAGCCACAAGTTTGGAAGATGAGATGCAAAAGGAGGACAGCAAATGACTTGTAGAGGGAATATTTCACCCCCAGTGCATGTATGGAAAAAAGCCAGTCTGATCCCTCATCTAGGTACAAAAGACGACTTAGAAACTGATAACAGAAGATGATGTTGAAAGAGAAGGGGAATACAAGTGAAAGGAATGATGGAAAGGTTGGAGTGATGGAGATATGTGCATCAAAACCTCCTGTTGACCCAAAGTGCCAAAGGCTTATCATCCTAGAGAACTAAATTGAGTGTTGGGTGTACACTAATCAAAACAGATTCAAGTTTATATATGTAACTGGAGGATTCATAGCTCCATGGTAGAAAATCCATGTATGAGGAGAAGACATGTCAATCCCTCAGCCTTCTGTGGCTCATGAGTGGAATTGCAGTACAGGATAACTCATTAGTTTGCAGAGACAATGAAGAACTTGGAAAATTTAAAGAAATTGTCTTACTTAAGAAAAGAGACATGAACAAAAAAATACAGTGGCAACTGAACTAATGCAGGAAGCATAAAATCTCTAAGGAACATGTAATTAATGTCCTCAAAGAAATAAAGGGAGATGCTATAATCCATAAAACAAGGAAAATCTATTCATAAATGGTAGATATGGTGAACAAGTGAGCATTCTCAGAATTTTTTAATACAATGACTCAAATTTTAAAGCAGTTCAAAATAAATGCTTAATAATAAAGTAAAAAAAAAATTTCTGAAAGTAGGAAAAAAGGTAGGCAATTAACAATAGAAAAGGAAAGACAAGAAAATTAGATCAATCCATGAGGTTGAGTGTCCAACTAATAAAGAGTTTCTCAAGAAGTCAGAGAAAATCAAAGAGAGGATATTATCACAGGAAAAAAAATGAAAGTGTATTTCCAAGAAAAAGGTATACAACTCTTCTCTGAACAAGAAATAAAAGAGGGATTAAAACTGTCTGAAGTCCCAAGTAAAAGCACACCTGAAATTCCAAAATAAAAAAATGTTAAATATATATACAGGGTGAGTTACAGAAACCAGTATGGGAATAGGTGTGGCTTTGAACTTCTCAATAGGAACATAGAGAGCTAGGCGAATGAAGTAATTATTTTTAAGCTAAAATAATCTACACCTAGGTTTTTATAGTATTCCCAAAATTAAATCCAATGGGAACATAAAATAAATATTTGTTTAGGCATACCAAATATCAAAAATAGAATTCCCACTTACCTTTACTTTCTGAGGAACCTATTGAGTAGGTATCAAGCCCACACACCAGGAAGGTACAGTAGAGCAATGGTTGGTGATGGCTGAGGAGCACCTATAGAGAACAAAGAGGCTCAGGATAGAGCCACCAGGAGACTATCAAAGAAAGTTAGAACGAATAGAGCATTTAACACTGCTGATGGGAAGCACTGTTTCCATGTGGGTTAAGTGAACTGTTATAGGGTGATAAGAACCAAGAGACATGATGCTGACTCCTCTGTGCTTGCTAAGATGAAAACTGGGCTTTTCAACAAGAACGGAACAAAGTCATGGTGCCATTGCTACAAAATTCAAAGGTTGTTCATACTGCTCTCCTCTTATCTTTGAAGGGTAGCAGTGTACTCAAGACAGGGATGGACTCATATGATGATCGTGAGTTTGCCTGTCCTGCCACAGGGCCTCAGCTCCACTAGCTGAGGGATCAGAGAAATCTGACATGGTGACCTGAGACTCCCTGTAGAATACTGACCCAAACCAAGTGGCGCATAGTTTAGCAGAAGGAGGGGGTACCCACATAACATAGGACCCCCTGTGCCTCTGCTATGCCACACTACCTAGAAGCCACTGGTGTGAAAAGGCCAAGGGCCTGTCCCACTCATGGATGACTGAGAAACTAGTTTAAGGAGAATACCCAGTGAGAACTTTAAACAGCCATCACATGATATGTCTCTACCAGTAGTTGAAATATGAGGGTCTGGAACCATGAGGAAGAAGTAAGTGCACTATTCTTGATGACTCTTTGACAGGATTTAAATTTCTGATCCATGCAACAATGGACCCTGTGAGTGATTACTCCCAAAGTGCATGAGGAGGTTTATATAGCTGAAACCAGAATGAGACTCCCCTAAGACAGTGAACATCATCTGGCCAGCCTATGCCCTTCACAACAACAACTAGCAGACCAGCATAACCATACATGTTTAGTGAGGGTCTTCATCCCCACCACATAAGGATGGCTTATTCCTGCCTCTATGCTGTAGGGGCATGGAAAAACATGCCAGCGCTCAAATGACCCATTCTCCAGTCTGATATTGCCTTAACTATAAATGGACAATGTGAAAAATTCAAATCTAACTTCTTGAGACAAGAGAACACTGCATGTTCAGATCTCCCACTCTGGCCTCTAGGCCTCCAGCTCCAGAGGATCCAAAGAGGACATAGTTGAGCATTCTAACACTGAAACTAATCATTTCCAGCTGTCTTCTAGTACAAGTAACAAATAAGCCCATGTTCAGACTTGCAGAGACCAGGACATTTTATTCACCATTTACTAAGCATAGGAGTTGTATTCCTTCAAAATAAAGAAGAAAGAAACATGGACAGGAGGGATGCTTGAGGCAGAGACCTCCACACAGATGAGATATGGGTAAGATGGAGTCGTGCATGTCAGCCTATAAGAATGACAGCATAAATGCTCATCAGAAGATACAAATGGCCAATATCTGCCCTCTGGAGGAAGAAATGCAACATAAAATTATAATGAAGATTGCATGACATGAACAAAGAGTGATAAAATAATATAAAACATATACCAAAAATAAAACAAAAATGGATTTATACAACCTGGCTCTAGAGCAAACTTAACCTACAGGCCTGAAACTTCTACTCCATAGTTAAATTAAAATCATGGCCTAAGTCTTCTGAGAGAATATGAGAACACCTGAAGAGAGTATTTATTAAAAGTGAAGTGAAATACTCATTAACAATAGCAGTATGCTATTTGATTCATTCTATCTTAGTGGATGAAGCAGGAGAAACAGTTCAAAGAGTGAGAAGTAGTTACTCCTAAGAAACACAAGAACAGAGGGGCTTACTCCCTTATTATGGAAATGGTTTGTTCTGTTCTACTTAATTTGTAAAGCCATGCAACCTAAGCACATTGTTAGAGAAAGCACACATGATAGACATGCAACCCTGAACTGGACCTGACCTGGGAGACTGTAATCAATAAACCCAGGTTCGTTCCTGTCTGCATTCTTTCTTCTACTAACTTACAAGCATTATGGCTTACTCTCAGGATTCAGTGGTAAAAGAAAATCCCTACCCTAAAGGGCCTCCAAAGTAGAAAGAAAAGACATAAGATATACATATAGCTATATGTTCAATATAGGATCCAAAAAAAGACCAAGGCAAAAAATGAAGCTTTGGGATTTCAGAAATAACTATAGGTTTAGCTCTGGAGAATTTCATCATTTTTGTCAGGGTTGGTTTGCCCTGAGCTGGTGAGCACTTCTACAGTACCTGCAAATAAATTCCTGTGAGTTAAAACTGTTTACCCCCAAGGGGACTCTTTGGACATAGATTCAGATATTCCTGCAGCCTCAGCTTTCTCAGTAAATGGAAGGACCAAAGGTCCTTGCCTGGAGCACCATGGAGTCCTATGCAGGCTGTGGTCAAGGAAACAACGTCCCGACAGCATCCCAAGACTCATGGTGCTGGGTATGTTGCAAAGACACTGCAGTAATATCATGTGTGTCATAAAACAAATGCAGGAGAGCTTTGTGAGTGAGGCTGCTCCCACACTGGGCTCTGCTTTCTCAGGAGCAAGCAGAGAAGAGGAAATAGAGCTGTCAAGGCACTGCACGTAAATTTAAAAAGATGAGC
Source organism: Rhynchomys soricoides (assembly GCA_019843965.1). Lineage (NCBI taxonomy): Eukaryota > Metazoa > Chordata > Mammalia > Rodentia > Muridae > Rhynchomys > Rhynchomys soricoides. Next base: position 6,723,125 of record JADRCH010000060.1, on the reverse strand, counting down.
ATAGGCTGGCAGGATGATGGATAATTCTCTTCCATAGGTGTACATATTCACATGCAAGAAAGCAGTCATTACAGCAAGGGAGAAACAGAGCATGGAACTGTGCAGGAAAAGGCCAACAAATAGCCTGGACAGTGTAAATTGAAATCCAGTCAAACATAGGCTTAGACAATGAATAGATCCTACCTCGTCCCTAAAGTTCACAGTTGTTCCTGGAACGATCTTGAGCAAGATTGAAAGATCTTCTGTGGCTGATGAGCAATTAACGGGTACAGCAGATTATAAGGAGGGGGTAACATATTTCCTTTATACTGACCTCTGGGCTTTAGATGCTCTCAATAAATAGATTTACTCCTTCCCAGGAACCTGCTTATAATGCACTGGGAAGCAGGGGATAGTAGAACAGTTCAGTGGTAAGGTGTATGAGATGAGATGTTGGATTCCATCCCTATCAAAGAAAGGAAGGGAAGGAGGTCTTGAGCTAAGATGTAGAAAGAATTCTGCTCTCATGGTCAAGATGCATTCTTGTGCATGGCCATCACTGAAGTGAGATGACAAGGCTACTGTAGACATGACCCCTCAGTAGTTGTGGTAACCTGAAAAAGACCTACAACAAGGATCAAAAGTCTGTCATAGTCCTTGCATGGCTTGAGTAGATGATCTCTAGGTCTCAACTCTTACTGAAGAGCTACTGGCCATGAATAGTTTCCCCATAGAGAAAGGATCTTTCTTTGTTGAGGATGTGGCTATGACTATCTTCTCTGAAATGGCCCAATACCTGTGCATAGACAGGCAGCACCAACTAGACTTAGTGAGTTATCAAAAAATGTAAAAAAAAAAAATGTAAAGTTGGTCAGGAGAACATGTTGGAAGATATAGGGAAGTTGAAGGGAAGAAACATGATCACATTTCATTGCATAGGATATATGAAATTTCAAAAATAATGAAAAAAAAATCTCATAAGCATTTGTTCAATTTCTGCCCAGCTTTAGGCAGTTTTGGTTTAGTTCATTAGAGACATTTAGAAGCCCGTGTCAACAGCTAATAGAAAGTGACAAACTGTTCAAAAATTATTTGGGTTATCTGGAAATTTGATAAGAAGAAACATCATTTGATAAACTAAAGAATTATTAAACTGAGTTTCCAAAGATTGATTTTTACCAATTTGGACCAAGATTTTTCAAACATTTTTGTGTTCTGTCATTTTACAAAAGTCTGGAAAACTTTTCTGAAGACAAACATCCAAAGGCCAAACTCATTTAGAGATGAAACTGTTAAGTCCTTGGGTTGAAGAGGAATGCCTTGGACAATGTCTCCAGACAGGTAAAGATACCAAGGGCTCTCAAATAGCTAGTCCATCTGTGGTTGTATAGTGGATAGACTGGGCTAATGCCCCAAGGTGACAGATAAGAGGCAATTTCTGACCTAGATCAGAGATAAATATTCAAACCACTCCAATCTTTTGTGCATTTTTGGATTTCACAGTCTTGCCTCCAATGACTCCATCCATAAGACCAGTCACTCTCTTGGAGATCTAAACTATTCAAGCAACAAAATATAGAGCAAAAACTAAAACAAACAACAACAATAAAATTCATGTAGAGGCTTCACTATCAACTCAACACTGGTTTCCAGATTTAGGCAACAAATATCTCTGGTGCATCTACACTCTGCTCAAATATCATACAAAGCAGATACCAGGCCTTCACATCACAAAATATCACAACAATGGATGGTGGTTTTCAGTAAGGAGACTCTCTGAGAGATGACAGAGTAGCTGAGTTTCACAGTCCTCTGAGACTCCAGGGTTCCTGATAAAGACATCCAAAAGGCCCTTAGGGGAAGTTTGGAGACAATCCTGAGTATTTATAAAACATAGGGTTTATATTTACACTGCACCTGGTAACACCACCCCAACTATTTCCATGAAGAATGGACCCTGCAGGAATGCTTGTCCTGCTGTTATCTGCTCTGAATGACATTTGAGAAGAGAAGAGATATTCTGGGAATACTTACCGCTTAAATCTAGAAACCAGAGTGAAGTTGAAAATGAAGTCTCCGTACCTGCACCATTGGAGGGGGGTTGTTTGTTTGTTTGTTTGTTTGACATTTTGTTTGGTTTATTTTGTTTTGGCTAATGGGTTTGTAATTCATTTTGTCATTGAGGAGACAAGATGAAGTAGATGAACAAAAAAGAATAAATACAGTCTGAGCTGGGAAGTTTGAACATATCAGTCTCCTGTTGAGGTATACAAACTTTGATCCTCTGCAGTGAACAGAATTTTCCCCATTGTATCTATCCATCAAGGCTTTGCTTGCTTTCTGTTTTAATTAGCTGGCTCTTAACTATTTCCTATTTTAATAGACAACTTTTTTATATTCACAGCAAGATTAAGCAGTCTAATCCTAAATGTGCATAACCAACCACTGGCCCCTACGGGGTGTTATGATACATGAACCATATTGATGCAACAGAGTAACCTAAAACCCGTAGTTTATATTAGAGTTGATTCTTGCTGTTGTGCAGTTTAAGGCACTGAGGAAATGCATCTTGACACATGCCTCCCACTATCATATCACACAGGTTGTTCCAGCACCTTCAGTGCTCTGGGCCCTACCTGCTTACCCCTACATCCCACCTAACCCTTGACAGTCTTTTACTACTGCCCTAGTTGTGCCTGCTCCGAAATGTCATATATTGTTCACTCACAGTATCCTCAGACTAGGTGTACTTCACTTAATAATATGAATTTCTCATTCTTCATGGCTCGGTAGCTCATTTCATTTTAGTGCACAATAATAATTTACTGTCTACAAATACTACACTGTGTTTATCTGTTCACTGACTGAAGGACAGCTTAAGTTTTAGTAATTATGAATAAAGTTGTTATGAATAGAGGTGTGTGTGTGTGTGTGTGTGTGTGTGTGTGTGTGTATACAAAAGTTTTCAATTCTGTTTGGGGAAATACCAAGGAGATCAATTGTGGGTTAAAAGTTTGTTTAGTTTTATAAGAACTGCCAAAGTTTCCCCAAGGAGGCTGTACAATTTAGCATTCTTGGCAGCAATGGAGGGGCTTCTGTTTCTTTACACTCATCAGCACTTGGTGCTGTAAACATTTTCATTTTGTCCATTCTAACTTTGTGCAGGCCACACCCTTGTTCTTCTTATTTCTCTAATAACTGTGAGGTAGAGTGCTTTCCACTTTCTACCTGCTATCTTTATTTCTTTTTTGTTATAAAGTTCCCTTGAAAGGATTTGGCATATTTTTAATTGGGTTGTTCTTTCGTTTTGTAATTGGGCATGTTCTTACTGGTGTACTTCAGAGCTCAGAAAATTTGGGCTACAAGTCTTTCTCTTGTATGTCTCTTGTATAAACTTTCTACCCATCTATGGCTTATCGTTTTATTCTCTTGATAGAATCCTTCGAAGGGCAGACATTTTTAATTTTAATTTTTAGCTGATAAATCCATCTTTTGTGGCCTAAGAACTCAGTCTGTACCTAAAGTTATCAAACTCAAGGTTATTTAGATTTCCTACTAGATTCTCATCCAGAAATTATAGTTTTGCATTTTCACATTGAGGTCTCTGCTTCCTTTTGAGTTCATTTTTGAGGAAGGTATGGGATCCATGCTGAGATGCTATTTTTATATCTGGCTGTCCAGCTGTTCTGGAACTATCAGTTGAACAGATCATCTTTCCTCCATTCCATTGCCTATGCTCCTTTGTCAAAGCTCTACATTCTAGGTTTTACATGATGCTTTTTATTTTACAGATGTCCACTGCACTTAAAACATCCATTTGTATAGCACCTACATGCATCTCAAATACTGTCTTGTTGTTCTCCATACTGCAGAACATGAAGACCATATAAATGGGCAGGGGCTGGAGAATTAGACAGTGTACAGATCTCCTGCTTGTTGCAGACAACCTGTATGATGTCACAAACCTGTTTATGCAGCTATACAATGCATATTGTATAGCTTTTCCCTTTCTACACAGCCTTCCTCTGTTTTCCAGTCCAGGTCATCTGGTCTTCCTTCCTACACTGCCACACAGGGCAATTGACAGCAGTTTCTGTTTCAAAGCCTTTTCTTTCCATTGCAGCCTACTGGTCATGTTTCTTTGAATTAAGAAAAAAAGAAATATCCTTCCCATAGTTGATGGATTAGTCTTCATTCCAACCAGCAGTGTATAAAGGTTCCCTTTTGTTCACACATGTGCCATTATAAAGGTTTCTCAAAAACTTAAAACTAGATGTACTACATGACCTAGCTAACACCACTTTCTGGGCATTTATCCAAAGGCCTCCAAGTCAACACATCACAGAGACCTTTGCACATCAGTGTTTACTGCACCCTAGCTAAGTTATAAGACCAACTTGGGTGTCTAACAATAGAATACTGGATAAAGAAAATACAGTGTTTGTACACAATGGGTTTTTTTCAGACATGAAGAATGACATTTACACCATTTAATAGAGAATGGATACAGCTAGAAATAATCAAATTAGTTAGAAATAATTGTATTAAGTTAATTAAGCCAGTTGCTGAGAGATAGAGAACATATTTTGTTTCATTTTTGGTTTCTGTATTTTATACAGTTACATGAAATTATACACAGTCACAAATACACATATTTAAAGGGAAATAGAAGTAAATCTGTCTGGGGAAAACATAAAAGGGGCATATAGGGTCATAGGGGGTACATTCAATACATAATATATACTGGTATAAAATTTTAAAATTAAAATTCTAAAAGTGAGGCTGAGGAGATGAGTCAGTGGGTAAGATGCTTGCTGTGTGAGCATGAAGTTCAATGTTCAGATCTGCAATGCCCTCTTAAAAGCCTTGTGTGGTTAGATCCATCCACTACTACAGCTCTGGGAAGTGGGGAGAGACAGGTAGATACCAGAGGCTCAGTGTCCAGTCAATGGAGCCAAAACTCTAGCTTTAGATTCACTGAGAAACTCTGCCATACAAACTAAAGTAGAAAGAGATAGAAGAATGCATTTGATATCAACTTATGGCTTCCACATGAGCACGCACACCTTGGTACATGTGTGTAAACATGGATCCACTACACACACACAGGCACATGCACACTTACACATGCACGTACAAACACATACATGAAAGAGAGGTGGAAAGAGAGAACGAGGAAGAGAAAAAGGAGAGAGAAGGAGAGAAAGGGAGGGAGGGGGTGCTTTTGATTTACTCAATTTGGGTCATAAACTGAGGAAGATATGTTGTACATTTTTAGTGGGGCATGATATGTGTAAAGGAGGACACTAAAGCTTGTGTTCAGATGCTCAGGGTAGCATAGATTGGGACAACGGGAGGTGAGCATCCATAGCTGGGCAGGCTATGGCTACAGGCCTCCAAGTTTGCTGATTGTAGTTCTTATATTGCATGGGTCTCTCTGCTTACTAATAATTCACACACATTTCCTAGAGTTGAAGTTGTTTGGTTTTATTTCTTCAACATGTGGAGGAGATAAAGTCAGTGCTTGGGGTTAATAATTTCTTGCTCAGATTCTGTGAAGATTCAAAAGGAACCACTTAAGTGTCACAGAGCAGACTGTTGGGAGGACACAGTGATTATTGCTTTGACATTCCCTTGCATACCTTCTGCCCTGTCCTGCCTCCCAAAGACCACAGGGTGAGTACCTAGCAGAGTTAAGAGACAATAACAAAGAGAACAAATAGATAAGAAACCTGGAATCTTTGGGAACTTGCAGGTAGGACGTGTGACAGCCATGACCAAATAAAGGGCAGCTAACGAGCCTCAGAGCATTATTATACTGAAGTCAAATATCTCTTACTACATTTCACCTGTTTACAGTTTCTAGAAGACACACATGGAGATGAGAAGAGAACTTCTCAAGTCTTAAGGAATCACAGATGAACCTGGATCCAATGCCTGACACTGTCACTCCTACCATGCCAGCTTAGCCTGTTCATTAAAGGACATGACCCCAGGACCACAGTCAGGGCAGTACAATAAATGTGTCCATAGTGATGAAACAAACATCAAATGTAGAGTGAGACCTTAGATATAGTCATTCTCTTTTCTTCTTCCTTTCTCCTGTTTGGGCGTGCAGAGCACATCTGGGCTTAGAGGTTAACTAGGAGGTATCCTCCACTTTCTCGGTTATAGTAAGCAGTTTCACAATGGAAAAGGGAAGATGCCCCCAATCCTGTCAGGAACTAAGCAGTATGCTCCTTCTGCTCTGACCCCCTTCTCTTAGCTGGTATATGCATGGAGAGTTACCCTCCCATCTCCAGTGTTATTCACATCATCGCTGTAAATACACATTGATTCCTGTGCTCTCTTGTTTTATTTGTGTTTCTCCTGATTCCACACATCTGCCTGAACATTTCTCTAATCAGATTCCATCCTAGTCCTCAGGAAGGTTTTATGCCCTGCTTCAATCACAATGTTGACTCCAATGTCTGTCACTTTAACGATCATTTCCCCAAAGCAGCTGGGCCAAGGTCTAGGTATATCTCGCAGCTGTGCCTGTCTGCTAAGGACGAGGTGGAAGGAGGTTCAAAGGGTACTGGCTAGCCTTCTTCTCTCCTGTACCCACTCACTTTATTTCAGCACACACTACTCTGTTTTTAACAAAAACCTAATCCAGATAGAATGATATCAGAGAGGCTATTGCAGAGCATGGGGAATTCTGCCATCCTACTAATGGCTCACTAGCCATTTCCTTTGTGTTGCTTGGCTCCTGTCCACACTAACATAGCACCCCAAAAGGTGATGTCTCATTGAAAACACACTTGTCCAAAGCAATGGGGCAAATAGCTCAGAACAAAATCGGTGAGTGAAGCCTGAGGCTCTACCTTGGATCCCATCCAGGCTCTGGTCATCTTTCTTGGAAGACCTGCCTTATGCCAGCAAATAAGGGAGAAATACAATTTCAGAACACCTCAAAGTCAGACAGACAGGTAATAATGGTTTGCATCATTACTGAATGAACATGTGAATTTTCAGCTACAATGGAAGAAATTTGAAATTCCAAATTGATGAGTCCAAGCATTTCCCAGTTTCCTAAAGTTGAATGGTCTCAACTTCATTTTCAGGCACACCTCCCAACTCCTACCAGCTACTCTGTCCAAGCTTCCAAAGGTGAAAGAGCTGAAAGTTTGTGTCTTAATCTTTCATATTTTGAATTTTATGTATATGTACGCATATATGTATGTATATGTATGCATGTATGTTCAGATATATATCAATCTATCTTTGAAACTATATATCTAGGTATATATATATACACCTAGATATATAGGTTATATATATACCTATATATAACTCAGTTCCTCATGTTTGTGCAGTTGACATTTTACAGCATGAGCCATCTCCTTGGCCCTTCTGTTGACTTTTGAAACAGATCATTTCCTGTTCATAAGTAGATGTCTATAGAAAAAAAAGAAATCAGGAAGATTATTCTTAACTCTGAAATGGTAACATCCCCCACCCAACCAGCTCCCTACTTACCACTACCTGTTTTCTTTCACCTGTAAGTAGAGGGGAAAAAATCTTTTGAAGACCATCTTGCCTCTAAAAATGTCATGTTTTTTGTTTCTTTCCCTGCTCCATTTTAGTCCAACATCTGGGTGCTAAGATGCAGAAGGGAAATTTTCTAGCAGATTTTAGACCTTTGTTGAGAATACAAGAGGATGAAGATTAAAATGGTCTAGAGCAGACTCTGAAGCCTCAAATGCTTTGGAGCAGACCCTGAAGCCTTAAATGCTCTGGAGCACACCCTGAAATGCTCCAGAGCAGACCCTGAAGCCTTAAATGCTCTGGAGCAGACCCTGAAATGCTCCAGAGAAGACCCTGAAGCCTCAAATGCTCTGAAGCAGACCCTGAAGCCTCCCTTCAATATGGGCTCTGCCCTCCCTGCTCTAAAGTCACAGATGTTTTCTCATTGTTTGTATTCTCAGTGTCATCTATGAAGTGAAGAAATGACATTTCAGAGTGTTGCAGAGCTCCCTCTCCTACGTTCCCTGTGCACCTTCTCCACAGCTGTGAATCTTTGTTGAGTGTTTGCTCTATGGTCGACTTCTTAGACCCACCTCCTCACCCAAGCTACATGAGAGCGATATGAGGACATCATTGCCAATCCCACTTTACAGCTAAAGAAACTGAGGCAGAGAACTGAGGCTATGAAATAGAATTCAACCTGTCACTGGTCTGACTCCCAATCTTGTGATTGCCCCACTATAACACATACTAAATATAGGAGATCTTCATCAGGGCAGGGAATTTGGTAGAATCATTCACCCCTCTAATCTTCTGAGGTCTCAGAGTGAGCATGTCCATCCTCTTAATACCCATAACCCATGCATACTGTACATTCACTTGGGGCTCTGGCCATCCTATGAACAATAATGCAAACCACCAGCAGAAGAAACAAACTAATAAATATTATAGCAAAGAGTAGTGTAGACCCAAGGGGAGAACCTAAAAGAAACAGAAAGGAATAGAAAGGAAAGGCTCACCCACAGGATGGTTATCAGTTAAAAAGATGGATGGAAGGGTGCCCAATACTTTAGAAGAAACATAGCACTTGGGAGGAGACAGAGCTCTGATAAGTCTGGGTGCCAGAGAAGAGAGTGACAAGTCCTGCAAGTGGCCTGGAGATTGGTACCAAAGAAACAGGATGACAGACGGAGCAATTTAATAGATCCTTAAAGCTCATTCAACAACAAACCTTTCATCTGAGGTCAGTCCAAGTAGTTCCTCAAATGAATATCCAATTTATTGATTTACTTTAAACCACACAGATTTAGAAGGAATCCAAGCTTAGAAATTCTGATTTCAACAATCTCAGGAGAACCTAGGGATCCGAATTGCTGATTAGCCCCTAGATGCTGAAACTAATAAGCCCTTAACTGACCTTCACACAGAACTGGTTCAAGGACCTCCACCTCCAACCCCACCCCAACTTTTCAGTTGTGACCCTTGCCAGTGTCCAGCCTGGACATGAGCCTCTGTTGCAGCCAGTGAGAATTGTAGGGTCTTAGGAGAAAGTTTCAGAAGGAATCCTCTTCTTTTATAGAAAGAGACTATGGGGCAATTGTTATCCTCTACAGAAACTTGCTGGGACATGACAAGTAAAAGTCCTTTATTCAGCCTTTTGTTACTGGTAAGTATCAGTCAGCACCACAGACAGAAGATTTTCCGATAGGCCAACAGATACTTGAGCAGTGGATGGCATCACCAAGTTCCTAAGGAGCCACTACAGGTGCACCTTAATAGGAGTTGTTCTTTGTATCTCATCAGGAAGTTGAATCTACAACTTGGATGAGATGACCGTGTGTGTGTGTGTGTGTGTGTGTGTGTGTGTGTGTGTGTGCGCGCGCATAGAGGCAGTTGAGTAATCACACACAGCCGTAGACAAAGAATGAGAGGAGAATGAAGAAAAGACTCTTCAAGAAAAATGAATATAAGTCTTATGGTATAGGCCAACTTCAGGGCTAGGCACCAAGATGTCACATCTGTAAACCTTACATTTCAGTGGATTCCTATGGTGATTAGGTTACAGTAGCCAGGAGATGTATTCATGGGCCATGCCCTGTATCCCTCTGAAACAGTATCTCTCCTTGTAGGAACTGGTACTCTCACACTCTGTATCCCAGCCCTACATGATTCTTTGTACTTCCCCATTAGTGTCATCCAGAAGATCTTAGGCATTTTTTCCCATCTGCATAAAAATGCCTTCATCCTCAACCCTTGCTCTATGCTTGAATACCACAAACTGCTTAGCCAGCATCTTTTCTATTTAAGATCTCACTTTAGAGATTTATTCGTTAATGAAGCCTTCCATAATATCCCAAGATAAGCCAGATGCTTCTGACTTAAGTTCCTATGCTCTATCCACTAATGAATGGCTACTCTGAACTGTATATACTTTTGTAAGTGCCTGATTCCACACTGACCCATAATTTATTACCACAAGTTGTTTTCATGTAGGCTCTCCCAAAACAGTCCAAGAAAAAGACATGAGTAGATACTTGTTTAAATGATTTAAGGAAATGAAGAGCATATGATCAGAGAGAATGAGGGAAGCGAAGGAGAAAGACAGCCCAAGGTTCACGTCAACAATGTGAGTAAAGAAAGCCAGTCTATATACCCTAAATGTCTTCCATTCCAATGTCTGTGATGGCTGCTAGAAGCCCTAAAAGCCCTAGAAGCCAGTTACCATTTATGAGTAAGTGGAAACTTACATCTCTAAAATGCAGGGGCTGGATTTTGCCAATATGAATGAAAAGAAAACAGATTCATTCTAGGATCCCTAAAAAGGAGGTGAGCATGCTGCCTTATTGAATTTAGCCAGTGAGATACACTGAATTTCTGGACTATGGAGTGATGAGATGCTAAGTCTGTAAGGTTTTAATGACAAGTTGTTGCAGCCATTATGAGAAAAGGGTATATTGACCTCACTTGACCTTCCACAGCAAAGAGACCATGGTCGGGGGAAAATGGAAGTCCAAGCCCCTGATCGCCATCATCCTTCCACAATCCTGAGATAGTATTACAGATTCTCTGTTCCAGAGGTGGATGCTCAAGTTTGGACTGAGATGTAAGATGCTTAGTAAGAAGAGCCCAAGTTTTGAAATGTGGTGGTGAATAGACTTGGCAAACAAAGCAAGATTAAGGAAGTAAAGATGCCAACGCTTCAGTCAAGGTAGCTACAACATATGGAACACTGAATGCCATTTAAATTCCCTAGTGTTGGGTTCATGTGCCTGAGTCATGCCTCAATGAGGGACAAGATGTGACTGTTCCTAAGAAGACATGATCTTGGATGAAGCTGACTCTGAAGAAGCTGAAAGCTGGAGGTTGTCTTCTGACTTCATTTTGACCAGCTTCTGATCATACTCTGGCTCTGGATGTCAAGTGTGGCCCTGCAGTAGGAGCATCCTGGTATATCTCCATACCTGGCATGGGACTTCTGTGCTAAATGTCCTGACAATGAACTGCAGTGAGATTAAACCATTTTTGTGCATCCCAGAAAATCACAGCAGAGCTACAACTGTAGACCCAGCTTCCTGAAGCTTTCCCCAACACCACCACAGTTGGACTACTAGATATAAGATGCTTCTTTGCAGAACATGGTGAGATTTCTGAGTGGGTATGCCAGAATCAAGCATAGCCATTGAACTCCCATCAAGACAAACTTTAAAGGGCTTGCAATACAACTCCTGACTCAAAGCAAATGTACCCCGCAGAATCTCTTCCTTATTTCTAGCCTGTGTCTCCAACCATCTAACTTTGCACTGGAAAGATACTGCTTCTTCCTGACTGCAGTTCCCAGTTTTTATAAAGCAGATGAAGCAACTCATTAGGAAACCCTTGAAAATTAACAAGTATGTTACCTCACAGAAATAACAATAGTGTTCAGTGTATGTGAAGTCTCTATATCAAAGCAAAACAGGCCTTTGATTTCTATCTCAGGCTTGTGACTCTGCTGCCCATTTCCTCTCTATTCCCTGCACCTCCCTTCCTCCTTCTTCTAACGGTGCCACCTACACTCTTGATGGTCCAGTTCATTTTCTCAACTGTGTCTGCATTTCACACCAGCAGTACTGTCTTAGGGTTTTACTGCTATGAACAGACACCATGACCAAGGCAAGTCTTACAAAGACATCATTTAATTGGGGCCAGCTTATAGGTTCAGAGGTTCAGTTCATCACCATTAAGGTGGTAGCAGGGAAGCATCTAGGCAGGCATGATGCAAGCAGAGCTGAGAGTTCTACATCTTCATTTGGAGGCTGTTAGTGAAAGAATGATTTCCAGGCAGCTAGGGTGAGGATCTTAAACCCACACCCACAGTGACACACCTAGTCCAACAAGGTTACACCTTCTAATAGTGCCACTCCTGGGACCAAGCATATACAAACCATCACAACTATATAACTGGAAGCATAAGTGTACACAATATACAAGAACTCCTAGACATACTACATTTGTGGCAAGGCAGGTGATGACATTCAGGTGGAGCCACATTTGGGTATAAGGTTCAGAGAGGATGGGCATGTAGAATCATATCCCAGTAATGCCTAAGATGATGATATGCTATACCCTACACTCTGAAAAACTATAGGACATATATGTGGTCTATCACCGTTACCAGATAATTCTACAATGACCCCACTTGTTTCTTTTACAACTTCATGGGGCAGGAGGGACATAAATGTTTCTCCGTTCACAGGTTATGAAATTGTAGTGTAAATAAGTAGTGAGAGTTAGTTAATAAAAGCTAAAAAAAAAAAAAAATCTGTGATTAAAAATAGTCAAAAGTAATCCCATACCTGCTGACTTCCTTTAGTTAGTTCAGAATGCCAAGATGCCTCTGTAATATGAAGTACCTGAAGGAATAAGGAAGCCAAATGTTATGATGAGCTATATTCTAATATTCAAAACCCCATTGCCTAGAGGTGAACTTAGAACTTGAAATGTACTAGATCCTTTACCCCAGTTTTCACCAGTACCATCCATACAAGCTTCATCTTCCCTGCACTGTGGGGAGAGTAGAATTCCACACCTCTTGACTGACCTTAGGCTCTATCATTCTACCAGTTCTTTTTTTTCATACTTTATTTACATTTCAAATGTTTCCCCCTTTCCAGATCTCCCCTTGGGAACCTCCCTGTTCCATCCCCCTCCCCCTGCCACTATGGGTATATCCCCCAACCACCCACCTACCCACTCTCCTCTTCCCTCCTTGGCATTCTCCAATACTGGGAGAATCTAACATCCTCAGGCCCAAGGGCCTCTCCTCCGCCTGATGGCTAACAAGACCCTCTGCCACATATGTGGTCAGCACTATGGGTCCCTCCATGTGTATTCTTTGGTTGGTGGTTCTTATTAGAGGTGTCAGAGGCTGAAGAGTGGGCCTGAGACTTATGAGACCTCTCAAGTCTCTTCAGCCACTTCCATGAGAAAAAGATCTACCAGCTAGACACTAATTCTAGGGGAAAGTGTCACAGAAGAGAAAGACCATCGTGGCTTCTGTGGCCAAAGCAGACCTACAGAATGTAGGAGCAGGTGCTGTTCTAAGTACCATGGATAGGGAGAAATAACTCTTGCCCTTAGGAAATCTGAGTCCAATAGACAATGACAGAATTTACAGCTATAGAGCTCACAAAGCCAGGGGTTCTTATTCATCCTTCCCTCTCTCACCTGGTCCTCCTAGTGGATTGCTTCTTATTTCAAATATTTGCTACTCTTTCCTATGAATCATGCTTCCTGCCATGTTAACACTGGACTGGCTACATGGATTCCTAAATGGAAGTTGGTCAAGGGCCAGTGACACTCTTCATTGCCTGTACTATGATGTTGCATCTGCCTAAGATGGAGCTCTATCCTGAGCCTCCCTTCCAGACAGAAGATTGAACTGAACTGCAACTGACATAAACTAATCCAGAAATAAATCTTTATCGTCAAAAGCCTCCAAAATCAGGGCTTATTTGTTACTGAAGCCAATCTTAAGATCTTGATCCCTCCATTTCTCCAAATCAAGCCTCTCCTGCCTGCTTTCCTGTCATTGGTGCATAACTTCATCCTTCCACACTCAGTCTCTAAGCTGCTTTCTAACTTGTTATGTTGTCTAATAATGTCCCATATTTCTGCTGAACTGGACTTCTAAAGCAAATATCTGATGTCACTACCCCACATTGGAGATCCAGAGCTCCCAGGAGGCTTGATTCCTTATGAGCACACAAGACTGTAGCCTTGGACTCCTACTCAGCTCAAGCTTTGGGCCTGCCTCCCTCTAGTCTTCTCTCTGGTTACCTAGAACCTGTCCTTCTCCAGTATACTATGCCATGACCACTCTGCACCTCTGCATGTGCCTGACCCTTACTCTATGAAAGCCCATCACCTAGCCTTTCTTTTTTTTTTAATTTTCATATTTTATTTACATTTCAAATGTTTCCACCTTTCCAGATATCCCCTTTGGAACCTCCCCATTCCCTCCACACTACCCCTGCCACTATGGGGGTATTCTCTCATCCACCCACCCACCCAGCCACTTTTGTCTTCCCTCCTAGGCATTCTTCTATACTGGGGCATCTAATACCCTCAGGCCCAAGGGCCTCTCCTCCCCCTGATGGACAACAAAACCCTCCTCTGCCACATTTGTGGCCAGCACCATGGGTCCCTCCATGTGTATTCTTTGGTTGGTGGATCAGTCTCCAGGAGTATCGGGGGGTCAGGCCAGTTGCCACTGTTGTTGCCTCCCTGAGGATGCAAACTCCCTCAGCTCCTTCAGTCCCTTCTCCAACTCCTCCATCTGGGACCTCACACTCAGCCCTACTGTTGCTGCGAAGTGACTCTTGGGTATTTCAAACTTTTGGTCTAATAACCACTTAACAGTGAATACATACCATGTTCATTCTTTTGTGACTGTGTTACCTCACTCAGGATGATATTTTCAAGATCCATCCATTTGTCTGTGAATTTCATGAAGTCACTGTTTTTAATAGCTGAGTAGTATTCCATTGTGTAAATGTACCACATTTTCTGTATCCATTCCTCTGTGGAGGGACATCTGGGTTGTTTACAGCTTCTGGCAATTATAAATAAGGCTACTATGAACATAGTGGAACATGTGTCTTTATTACATGTTGGAGCATCTTCTGAGTATATGTCCAGGAGTGGAATAGCTGGGTCCTCAGGTAGTATTATGTTCATTTTTCTGTGGGTCCACCAAACTGATTTCCAGAGAGGTTGTATCAACTTGTATTCCCACCAGCAATGGAGGAGTGTTCCTCTTTCTCCAAATCCTCGCCAATATCTGCTGTCACCTGAGTTTTGATCTTAGCCATTCTGACTGATGAGAGGTGAAATCTCGGGGTTGTTTTGATTTGCATTTCCCTGATGACTAAGGATATTGAGCATTTCTTTAGATGCTTCTCAGCTCTACGAGTTGCCACATTTAGGAATTCTCTGTTTAGCTCTCTTCCCCATTTTTTGATAGGGTTATTTGGATCTCTGGAGTCTGGCTTCTTGAGCTCTTTGTATACATTGGATATTAGCCCTCTATCGGATGTAGGATTGGTAAAGATCTTTTCCCAATCTGTAGGTTACTGTTTTGTCCTATTTACAGTGTCTTTTGCCTTACAGAAGCTTTGTATTTTATGAGGTCCCATCTGTCGATTCTTGATCTTAGAGCACAAGCCGTTGGTGTTCTGTTCAAGAACATTTCTCCTGTGCCCAAGTGTTCGAGACTCTTCCCCACTTTCTCTTCTATTAGATTCAGTGTATCTGGTTTTATGTGAACGTCCTTGATCCACTTGGACTTGAGCTTTGTACAGGGAGACAGGAATGGATCAATTCACAATCTTCTACATGTAGACTGCCAATTGATCCAGCACCATTTGTTGAAGATGCTATCTTTTCTCCACTGTATGGTTTTAGCTCCTTTGTCAAAGATCAAGTGACCAGAAGTGTGTGGGTTCATTTCTGGGTCTTTGATTCTATTCCATTGATCTACCTGCCTGTCACTGTACCAATACCATGCAGTTTTTATCACTATTGCTCTATAGTACAGCTTGAGGTCAGGGAGGCTGAATCCCCCAGAAGTCCTTTTATTGTTGAGAATAGTTTTTGCTATCCTGGGTTTTTTGTTATTCCATATGAATTTGAGAATTGCTCTTGCTAGGTCTATGAAGAATTGAGTTGGGATTTTGATGGTGATTGCATTGAATGTGTAGATTGCTTTTGGCAGGATGGCCATTCTAACTATATTAATCCTGCCAATCCATGAGCATGGGAGATCTTTCCATCTTCTGAGGTCTTCATCAATTTCTTTCTTCAGAGACTTGAAGTTCTTGTCATACAGATCTTTCACTTGTTTGGTTAGAGTCACACCAAGATATTTTATGTTGTTTGTGACAATTGTGAAGGGTGTTATTTCCCTAATTTCTTTCTCAGCCTGTTTATCCTTCAAGTATAGGAAGGATACTGATTTGCTTGAGTTAATTTTGTATCCAGCCACTTTGCTGAAGTTGTTTATCAGCTGTAGCAGATCTCTGGTGGAGTTTTTTGGGTCACTTAAGTATACCATCATATCATCTGCAAATAGTGCTATTTTGATTTCTTCCTTTCCAATTTGTATCCCTTTGACCTCCTTTTGTTGTCTGATTGCTCTAGCTAGAACTTCAAGTACTATATTGAATAGGTAGGGAGAGAGAGGGCAGCCTTGTCTAGTCCCTGATTTTAGTGGGATTGCTCCAAGTTTCTCTCCTTTAGTTTGATGTTGGCCACTGGTTTGCTGTATATTGCTTTTACTATGTTTAGATATGGGTCTTGAATTCCTGATCTTTCCAAGACTTGTATCATGAAGGGATGTTGAACTTTGTCAAATGCTTTTTCAGCATCTAACGTAATGACCATGTGGTTTTATTTCTTTGAGTTTGTTTATGTAGTAGATTACATTGATGGATTTCCAGGTATTGAACCATCCCTGCATCCCTGGGATGAAGCCTACTTGATCATGGTGAATGATCATTGTGATGTATTCTTGGATTCGGTTTGCCAGTTCTTGGATTCGGTTTGCAATTCGGTTTGAGTATTTTTGCATCGATATTCATAAGGGAAATTGGTCTGAAGTTTTCTTTTATTGTTGGGTCATTGTGGGGCTTTGGTGTCAGTGTAACTGTGGCCTCATAGAATGAATTGGGTAGTGTTTCTTCTGTTTCTATTTTGTGGAATAGACTGAAGAGTATTAATATTAGGTCTTCTTTGAAGGTCTGATAGAATTCTGCACTGAACTCATCTGGTCCTGGGCTTTTTTTGGTTGGGAGACTGTTAATGACTGTTTCTATTTCTTTGGGGGTTATGGGACTGCTTAGATGGTTTATCTGATACTGATTTAACTTTGGTAATTGATATGTGTCTAGAAACTTGTTCATTTCCTCCAGATTTTCCAATTTTGTTGCATATAGGCTTTTGTAGTAGGATCTGATGAATTTTTTAATTTCCTTGGAGTCTGTTGTTAGATCTCCATTTTCTTTTCTAATTTTGTTAATTTGGATACTGTCTCTGTGCTCTCTGGTTAGTCTGGCTAAGGGTTTAGCTATCTTGTTGATTTTCTCAAAGAACCAGCTCTTGGTTTGTTGATTCTTTGTATAGTTCTTTTAGTTTCCACTTGGTTGATTTCAGCCCTTAATTTGATTTTTTCTACTGCCTTCTACTCCTCTTGGGTGTATTAGCTTATTTTTGTTCTAGAACTTTCAGGTGTGCTTTTAAGCTGTTAGTGTATGCTCTCTCCAGTTTCTTTTTGGAGGCATTCAGAGTTATGGGTTTTCCTCTTAACACTGCTTTCATTGTGTCCCATAGGTTTGTTTAACTTGTACTTTCATTTTCATTAAATTCTAGGAAGTCTTTAATTTCCTTCTTTATTTCTTTCTTGACCAAGTTATCATTGAGCAGAGCATTGTTCAGCTTCCATGTGTATGTGGGCTTTCTGTTGTTGTTGTTGCCATTGAAGACCAACCTTAATCTGTAGTGATCTTATAGGAGGCATGGGATTATTTCAATCTTCTTATATCTGTTGAGGTTTGTTTTGTGACCAAGTATACAATCAATTTTGTAGAAGG
Source organism: Rhynchomys soricoides (assembly GCA_019843965.1). Classification (NCBI taxonomy): domain Eukaryota; kingdom Metazoa; phylum Chordata; class Mammalia; order Rodentia; family Muridae; genus Rhynchomys; species Rhynchomys soricoides. Next base: position 6,705,510 of record JADRCH010000060.1, on the reverse strand, counting down.
TACCATGAGGTGCTAAGAAGAAGGTATATTCTTTTGATGCAGGATGAAATGTTCTATAGAGATCTGTTAAACCCATTTGGTTCATAACATCTGTTAGTTTCACCATGTCTCTGTTTAGTTTATGTTTCCAAGATCTGTCCATTGTTGATAGTGGGGTGCTGAAGTCTCCCACTATTATTGTGTGAGGTGCAATGTGTGCTTTGAGCTTTAGTAGAGTTTCTTTTATGAAAGTGGGAGCTCTTGCATTCAGGGCATAGATGTTCAGAATTGAGAGTTCTTCTTGGTAGATTTTTCCTTTGGTGAGTATGAAGTTTGCTTCCTTATCCCTTTTGATGACTTTTGATTGAAAGTCAATTTTATCCAATATTAGAATGGCTACTCCTGCCTGTTTCTTGGGGCCATTTGCCTGGAAAATTGTTTTCCAGCCCTTTACTCTGAGGTAATGTTTGTCTTTAATGTGGAGGTGTGTTTCCTGGATGCAGAAAAATGCTGGGTCCTGTTTATGGATCCAGTTTGTCAGTCTATGTCTTTTTATTGGGGAGTTGAGACCATTTATGTTAAGAGATATTAAAGAATAGTGATTGTTATTTCCTGTTATTTTTGAAGTTGTTTATATTGTTTGTGTGGCTATCTTCTTTTGAGTTTGTTGAAAGATTACTTTCTTGCTTTTTTCTTGGGTGTAGTTTCCCCATCTAGCCTTTCTTGCATAACTCATGCCTTCTGCCAGGACTGGCAGGATCTGTCTCACCTTCCCTGAGAAGCAGCAGCAATTCCCCCAGTCCACTATTGCTCTTGGTCTGCAGAAACAAAGCACTTCTTGGGAAAATTAAGAAAACTGGATACTGAAGTCCTCCCACCAGAGATGCTCAATGTACTTCTCTGGGAATAAACTGGACAGTAGTATTTTTAAAAAGCTCCCCAGTTGGCCTTAATATGCAGCCTGGGCTGAGGGCTATTTGCATGCCTATTTTAATTGCATTTTCTCCAGGTCCTCCTGTCTATTGCTGTATTGGAATTCTGAGCCCTCTTGGGAATTCATACATATTTTTTTTTCCATCTTGCAAGCCCAGGGCTTGGCTTGGTTGCAGGTTCCCAGGCCAATGGCTGCTTTCTTCATCCTGCCTTAGGTATTCTCCCTGAAGCCTCATTTTCCATTCATAGCCCTTGATTTGGTGTTGGGGGCTGACTGAATCTCTCTCTCTCTCTCTCTCTCTCTCTCTCTCTCTCTCTCTCTCTCTGGTGTTTTCTCCTTCTGCCTCTGCTCTCACACTGACTTTCACTCAGGTTCTTGAGCACTTACAGTGTTGCTGTCAACAGCCATTGCTTTGCTTAAAAGCTCTTGAGTGAAGTGCTAGAAAGTCCTTGAAAGTCATGCTTCCCAACATTCCCATGTTTGATTTCATCATAAGGTAGCTGATACCCTCACTTTAATGAATAAGTAAATCACTCAGAGATCTGTCCACTGCAGCTTGGTCCCCCTGTATCTGTGTGACCTAGGGATAATTAACCTGCAGGACTGGGGTAACACCAAATACAGAGGTTTTATCAATGCCACCACCTAATGGTGTTACCTAATGTGCTGGCATTGTGTTACTTTGCCTGTTTGAGAGAAGGATCAACTATGGTATTCTAAACAAGTCTTGGGAACAAGTAAATCCTATCATTTAGCAGTTATTTACATGTCTGTTCCAATCTAACACTGTACTACTAAAGCCTCATTCTATCTAGAACATACCCAGCATCCTCTTGTTCTTAAGATTCCCATTTGAGGAACAGGGGACTGCCAGCTTCAACATGTCTCTCATTCTATGCCTTTATCACCATCTTCTTTCTAAACTCCCTCTGAATGCCTCAGGGCTAACAAGAAGGAAATCAGAGAGATGAAGTAGAGCACAGCATGTCCAATTTGACTTGAATCTGTACTCATCATTGTGTCACTGAGAATGCTAGTGTGGCATGCTTTCCCTCTCTCAGGGAATGTTTTTGTGAACTCCATGGATTCATTCATTGGGGACTCCTACCTACAGTGATGAACCCACTTCTGACTAGTGACTTACAATGTCTTCTAATCCTCCTGCTTCTGTGCAGCTGGCTATCTCAGGACATAGGCTACTGTGCTCTTTGCTTCTCTCCTTGGCTTTCAACATCCCATAGTTCAGAGACTCAGAACTCTAAGTGCTATTCAGGAGCCTATTTTCCTCAGTGATGTGGTAGAGGCAGTCTTGGTGCCTGTGAGGACACAGAAATGAATCCTAGCCCTCTCTCTCTAAATACATCTGTAAAGCAGGCTCTCACCCTGCCAGTCAACCTATTCCTCCAGTGAAGGTAGTGATGAGCCAGGAACTCTGGCCTGACTGGTGTGACAGGGCAGGGAAGACTACACTTTAGCAAGTTCTTCATAGATAACTCCTCTCACTTCTTAAACCCTCAAGAATGTAACAGAATGTGCTTGCAAACTTGGAGGTTCAGTCAAAGCTTCGGACAAAGAAAAACCCATTGCTTGTCTTCCTGATAGGCTTGCCATAATTGCTGCTATTTCCAACCAGAACAAATGCCCCAAAGTACCCCCAGAACCCTCAATCCCCTGCCCCCTCTCTAATGTCTATCCCACTGAATCCTTTTTTTTTTTTTTCATTCTGTTTTTAACTTCTCTCCATGAGGTTCTAAAGGGACAGAATTCCTTCTCTCCATACCTGGTACATAGCAGAAACAATTATTTGATAAATATCTAAAGGGTGGAAACTCAATTAACAATCAGATACTCTGTCTCACCTATAGGAAGGAACAGCTCACTGATGCTTTACAGTGCAGCAGCAAATGTGGCTCTGTATCACAAAGCTCACTGACAAGTTTGACAACACGATCACCAGCACAGTTGATCTGCCCAAGCTCACACACCTACATACAGTCTCCATGATGAGGAAAATGGTTTCCCATCTCACAAATGAAGACAATGAAATCCACATGGTTTAAATATCATCCCAGAACCTTAGGAGTTATTTTGTTTTTAAATCTGACATGGTTTTGGGAATTCAGAGATGCGCTGAACCTCCTTTCTTGGAAGAGTTCAAAAAGATCTTCACAGAGGGAGACATGGAATATGAGCCTTAAAAAGAGGTTCTTTTTCAAACAAGTGAACATGGAAAAGTAGGCTGTCAGGTGTTAGTGACAAGATTTGCCACCCTTGTTTGGAAAAAAGCAACAATGAGAATTCTCCCAGACCAAGCATGAACTTCTAGGCCAGGCCTGGAGAGATGACTTCGCAGTAAAATGCCTGCCTCACTTTACCAAATGCCTGAATTCAGGTATGAGGACCTGAACTCTGAGCTCAAGCACCCAAATATCATTAGGGCATGATAATACACATCTCTAACCCCAGTACTAGGGAGTGAGAAGTAGAGACAAGCATATCCCTGAAACCCACTGGCCAGCCAGACTAGCCAAATAAATCCATGACTTTGGGGGTTCAGTGAAAGACCTCGTCCTCCCAAAAGATTGTAGAAGATGAAAAATAATCAAGAAAGACACCCAGCATGGACTTCTGGCCTTCATATATACATGTGCTCACACATGCACCCTCACATACATGACAGAAAGGGGGAAGAGAGGGAGGGAGGGAGGGAGAGAGAGAGCTCAGAAGCACTCAGGCTAGAAAGGACATGTGAGATAAAGGAAGTGAAAGAACCTGGATTTTATGAGAGGCCATAGGCAATCATTGAGACCTTCTGAGTGATCATAGCTTTTTTTCTGGAAGATTAATATGACAGTACATGTTTCCTGAAAAGATGGAGGGCTGAGAAGGCAAACCAGTGGGGAGTTGGGGAGAAACCTTAATTGTTCTGCAGAGACACACTGAATAGAAAGAGATAAAGGAAACAGAAAGAGTAAGAACTACTTGTAATATTATCTTGAACATAAGACAGGATTCTCTATGGGCAGATAGATACAGCTGCTATTCAGCTGCATTCTCCGGAGAGGCTGGAAGAGTGGAGAGTGGGCAGAGGGGAGGGGAGAGAAAGAAAGAGTGATGGGGAATGGAACATGCTTTGTGGCTGTAGCAGTGTCCAGTGGCACCGCCACTGTAGAGAAGTTGGGCAGTTATAGCATAGTGAATGTATTGCTGGCCTCTGCTAAGGGTTGGTGTGTTTGTTCTGGGTAAAGCAATGAGCTGATGGGGGAACAGCAGAGGAGTAACATCTCCACAGGAGTTAGAACTTAGGTGTCTCAGCACTGAAGGAGGGGAGCAGGGAGGAACTAGAAACAACTAGGTTGCATCAGGAGCAAGGAGAAGAAAAGGGATCAGACAATGGGCCTTCTCTTTTAGACCCCAGTTTCTCCATTTGCCCAGCAGCAGTTGGCAGAGAATGGTCAGAAAAGATACCTTCCAACATCCTTTTGGGTTCTACTACTATGAGATTTGATGGGGACCTGCTCTCTGTACTTCCCACCTATGCTACTTCCCTTCCATGCTAAGCCAGCTCAAAGACCAGGAGCCATCTTCTCCACTTGCACCAGAGGCCTCTTTGCCCCAGTTATTCTGGGCTGGTGTCATGGCACCAGGCTTTTTTCTGTTCCCTGTACATGGCTTTTATGAAAGTCCCTAACAAGCCTGGTGCTATTGTGCATTTTAGAAATCTTATCTAATAGGAGCTCATGGAGCATAAATTAACCCCAAGGAGCAGAGCTGCATTAATCCCCGTGGTGATTATGCATTAGCCAAAGAATTTCTTCACCTATTTTAAGCAGCTGAACCCAGACTGTCTGGGGTGCTTTTCTACTTTGTCTCTGTTGCCAGCCATTCATTTAGATCATCTACCTTCTGCCTCCTCTCCACCCCCAACCCCCATGCCAGCTGCAGAGGCCTAAAAGGTCTTTGACAGAGTGGAAAGAGCATGAGCCTGTGCCTCCACAGACCCAGTTCTCAGGCTGCTATGTCTTTGTCCACAGAACCTTGGTCAAGCTACTTCCTTCCTCAAGTTCTGGCTACCTGACTCGAATCAGTGATAAGTATGTCAACGTTCCCAAGACTGTGATTTTAAGGAACAGCATTTGTACGGCACTGTCTGCACAGTGGGTGCTCAGTCCTTACTCAGCCTCCCTCCCTGTGGTTAGCATCCTGCCTGTGTTGATATGACCCAAGCTGAGGACTGCTGGTCAAGAAAGTCCCTTGGGATAGAAAAGATCAAAAAAAAAAAAATGTCTACTTTAGGTTTATACTTTATAGCTGAAAATAGCCTTAATTAATATTCTGAATGCATTAATGAGGTCTTCAAAATCAAGTAAAGAAAAGAGCTACACTGTACATTCATCAAAGGTGTGTTGTACCTAGCAGAAGACTTTCTGGGAAGGAAACCAAGGCGTACCAACCCACATTGCCCGCCACTCCAAGCTTGAGTCACGCTACTTTCTAAATCAAAAATGTTAATTATAGACTTGTCTTGCAAGCAGGCAGAGCCTTTCTCTGAGAAGTTTGTAGGCATTGCTATTCTGGGGACAGCAACCAGAGAGTATAGTCTCACCTTGGTCCCCAGCCTCGCAGGGAATGGACCCCTATCTCCCATTACAAATATGAGGAGATGAGAGCACAAAAGCTACTGGTGATGAACTGGCCTTTCTCATTAAACTCCTGGCAAGATGGGAACTCAAAGCTCACGGTAATTTGCAATTTACACGTCTCTCTTTCAGGCTTAGTCTCCTCTGGAACTACAGTGATACTGAGGGACTAGTGAGCTGGGGTAAAGGGCATCATGTTCCTGTGACAGCTGAGGTCACTGAAGGTCAGCAGGAGGAGGAAAGTCTTTCCTGTCATCACAAAATGAGAGACTGAACCAAGGCACAGTCCCATGTTGTGAGACCCACCTCAGCCCCCCACAATCACAGGCATTCTTGTATCACCCTCCACCTGTACCATCTGGGGCAGAAGAGCTTCCGGGTTCTTTTGATGGTCCTGGATCTCTTGCAGCAAGTTTAGCAGGGAGGAATCTTTGGAAGGGTAAACATGCTCAATGCTTGCTTAGTATTTATATGTAGGCGAGCTGTAGGCATCTCATATACTGCATTTATGTCTCATGACTACTCTGTAAGCTAAGCACTATGATTATCTCCATGCTAGAATTGAGGGGGGGAAAAAAAGTCTTAGGAAGAATCTGTGACTTGATCCCAGGCCCCAGGAAGCAAGCAGAAAGCCTGAGATTCAGCTCCAGATGTGACTGTACTCACCCTCCACAGCATTCCATGTGTATACTTGTTTATACATTCACTGAACAAATTCCCGATCCAAGCCCAAGGCAACACTGAAGTGAGTAGTCACATAGTTGATGGATAGTGTTACAGCACTCAACTGTCTCTCATCTGATCCAAATACCACCTGTGGAGATACGCCCACACAAACAAGCAGATGTGCTTGCTTCCTTTTGTACAGAGAGGGCACTAATGCTCACAAGGCAGGATCTGTTTGGCTTCTGATTTGTAAAGAGTCATTTCCTCACTTAGCCTTTGTGTTAAGGTGCTGTCTTAGTAACAGTTTCTATTGCTGTGAAGAGACACAATGACCACAGCAACTCTTATAAAGGAAAACATTTCATTAGGTCTGCTTACAGTTTCAGGGGTTTAGTCCATTATCATCATAGCAGCATGCCAGCAGACAGTGTGCTAGAAAAGAAACTGAGAGTTCTACATCTTGATCCACAGGCAGCAGAAGGGACTGTCACTCTAGGCCTAGCTTAAGCATAGAAGACCTCAAAGTCCACCCCCACAGTGACAGACTTCCTCTAACAAGGCCACACCAACTCCAACAAAGCCACATGCCCTAATAATGCCACTCCCACACATGAGTCTATGGGGGGCCATACCTGTTCAAATCACCACAGATGTTAAATACCTTTTCTGAGGATAAACAATAGTAACTAAGAGGATGTGCATGCAACGAAAGGGACAGCAGCTTTCCAAAACACACACACACACACACACACACACACACACACACACACACCCAGACAAGCACATACTGGCTTCCATTCTCCATATGGTTTAGCCTTGACCTCTGTGTCTTTTAGCCAATCACTTGGCTTCTTCACTTCAGTCTCCTTGCTTGTGAAATGAAAAGCTGAATAGAGAATTTGATAGTGCTGTCAGCTTGATAGAATCTATAATCACCTGGAAGATAAGTCTCTGAACACACCTGTTGTCAGGATAGTTCATCATTGAAACAAACAGAAACTAAGACAAAGACCTTGCCTTTACACAAACATTTCTTTAAAACAAACAAAACAAAAAACCTCACTTATGTAGAAACATAGATGCTACTGAACAAGCTTTCATGTATATGTGTGGAGTTAACATGGAGTTACTCTATGATGGGATATCAGTTTCTCCCACTAGACACCACAGGATAACAAGTAAAAATGCAAGTGTTAGGGATGGGTTACCTCTTTTGGAGATATTGGCCAATGAGGTTCCATAGAACCCCAAACATGACAGTCTATTATAATAGTTATTGATTACTGTTCTTGATGGTATACATGACCAGAAGATTCCTCATACTTGAGTCGAAGAATATAGAGACATTAAACTGGCACTGACCTGGAAGCTTCATCTCTAATGGCTATCTTTCATAGAACTAGAAGGTTCCATTCAATCTTACTCACATGTGAACCCTGTGAGCCATAAAGATTGTCCTTGTAAAACATGTCCACTTGTTCAACAGTGATGTGAATATCATAAGAGTAACAAACCATTTTCTAATTGAATTTAAATTCTCCTCAACAAGATAAAGCCCATACCTTACACCATTGAGAAGCCACGAATCTGTGGTTAGACAGGTGCTAGGCCGTAGAGGAAAATCTACTACTATTATTCTGTTAAGTGGGCATAGTATTAATCCAACTCCTTACAACTTATTGTTATACCAATCTCTCATCCCTCATGTAAGAAGCTACTACTTGCAGTAGATGGTGATTAACACAGAGTTCCACAAATGGCCATGATGTAGACAATAACTGACTACAGAATGCATAGCCTTAAAGGAGACATCTATATCACATCGACTCCACACAAGACTCAAGGATCATTGTGGAAGAAGAAGAAGGAAAAAAAAAAGTAAGAGCCAGAAGCAGTGAGTAAATAAAAGTAAACAGTGTCTTCCAGGCACAATGGGGCAGCTCTACATAGTGATTGTGACAATATGCAGAAGACTTGTGCAAGCTCGAGACAGACCAAACCCCAGCATGGAGAAGGGAGTTGAGCATAAAGTCCCACTCTTAGTGAAGGAGTTATTGACAAGGGATAGCTACTAGCAGAGAAAGAGTTAGTTTTCTTTAAGAGTGTTGCCCCTAGGAAGCCAATCACACTCGAATGGAAGACTACATATCCAAGAAATTATGGACAGAAAAAAATTGAATGTATGAGTTAAAAGAATAAAAGAGGATACAAAACTGGGTGGGTATGGAAGGAAGTGGATCTAGGAGGAGTTAGGGGAGGTGAATATCACCAAAATACATTGCAGAAATGTCTCAAAGAATGATTTTATGCATACTTTATATTCTTTGTGATCTAAAGCATAAACACACTAATCAGGAACAAATATTTTTATGTGGAATAAATGGTCAATATTCAAAAAAAGAATTTTTTTTAAAGAAAAATGTTTTAGATGTAAAAGAAAAACACTTTTTCATTTGATGATTTTGTTCTAGAAATGTGAGTGTAACTTAAAGTTTAACCTCATTAAGTGTGCATTTCAATGGTGTTCAGTATATTCATATTAGTGTGCAACTGTCAGCACCACTCCTCTGCAGGATTTTAAGACAAACTGAAGCTCTGTGCCGATTCAACACTATTACCTACTCTTCTGAATCCTGGTAACTATTATTCTCATCTATATTAATTTGACTGTTCTGGGTACCTCACACAAGTGGAATCATACAGATTTTATGCTTCGTCTGAATTATTTCACATAGCATGATGAAGAATCACTTCTGATGCAAAGATCAACCTGTCATCATATCCCACACACTGGAAAGACACTTCAGAGCAAGTGTGTGTGTGTATGTTATCACTTTTATGCCTCACAACATTGAGCATTATCTCCATTCAATCACACAAGAAAATGAGATGTGAGAAGATTGAGGGATTTGCCAAAGCCATCCAGATGGTAGGAGAGCAAGAACCTCTATCCACAGAACTTCTGAGTCAGGTTCAAGGGTCTTTGAAATCTACTTCTGGTACTTAGACTGTTAAGAAAAACAGGTCACCAGAGCCTCTGCTGAAAATCTGTAGTCAGAAAAAACAAAGTGATAAGAACTGAACCATCACCATCTGTATCAACAGTATCCTGACATGCTACTTTAGATCTAGTCAATGGATGCTGACAAGCATAGAGACCACCTCCATCTCAGCACTGGAAAATACCCAAACATCCCAATTACCCATGATCTAATCCATTTCTGTCGCTGCAGTGGAAGAATTGAGATGGAAAATTCATAAAGAGATTCATTTGAGGCTCATGATCTGGAGATCCAAGACTATGATGACAATATTAGCCAGGTTTCTGGTGAGGGTTACATATTAGAAGAGCCAAGGGGATGTGAGTGGATACCGGAAAGAGGAGAGACAAAGGATCTGGCTGGCTTCATAATATCATGTTTGATGAGGACTCCCATCAGAAATATATTAATCCATGCCTGAGGGTTTATCTCTCATAACCTCTTAAGTGCTTACTAAAGTCTTCCTCTCAGCCTTATCACAGTGAGGATCAAGCCATGGGAATAACTATATTGAAAACCCAGACTCTACTCATTAATTCCTCTAGACAGATTGTGATTAGGAGTGGCCCAGTGACCTGAAATGCCTGAACTAAGTCTGTGGAGCTCCCACTCAAATGCCATTTATCTCAACTCTAATAAACCTAATAAAGCTTGCCTTATCTGAAGTTTTCAAGATTTGGAAGCCTATATATCAGAGCCACTGAAATTAAAGATAGTAACTCTTTGATTCTCTGAAACAGGAAAAAAATGACCAAGGTTTGACTGCCAACCAGGATGCTATAAGGTCAGGTAACTTCTCTGAACATCACCACTTCATATATCTATTGAAGCTCTTGATATATGAAGCATGTCCCTAGATGCAAGAGTATCAATGTTTATGAAAAATACACCTCATCCTAAAAGTGAATAAAACTTCTGTACTGTAAGGATGTCTCCAAAGAAGACAAGAGAAGCACCTCACACAACATAGAGCAGGTGTTAGTACCTAGATCTTTAGTAGTCTACATTATAAACTCATTCAATAATGAGCAAGTCACATGGGTTTAAATGGAGTTTTCCCACTTGTGTAAACATTGATATTTGAGTGACATAATTCTTATTTTGAGTCTACCTTCTGAAGTATTTGGGTATTTAACAACATCTTTGGTCCTTGACCACTAGATTTGAGTAACAGCCCTCAAGCTCCTACATCTAATATATCTCAAGACATTGTCCTATGTCCCCTGGGGCACAATCAACAAGTGAAAATCATTGATTAGGCAATATGTCAGATACTAGGTTATAGAGATGAATGGAACAAGCCTTTCTCTACGGGGTCCTCAGTCAGAAGCACAGATATGAGGTTTAGAGTTTCTGCAGCCATAAATGATGCAGAGCATTTAGAATAATCATGTGCCAGCATCCTTCGACTACAGTGTTATGAATGGTATAAAAGAGTAAGGAGTGAGAAGTATAGTTAGCAAGAGACTGTGGAGGGTTGGAGAATAAACAGGAATGAGACTCCAGATTAAAGACAGAGTTTAGGCATTAGCTAAACAAGATGAATCCATAATAATATGAACAGGGTCTAAGCAGGGACTTGAGAACTCCCAGGCCCCTTCTATTCTGACACATCATGACTCAAATGTTCCAGGTACTTACATCCAGTTCTTCCCCCTCCTACACTTCCAACAATCTCTCTAAGAAAATGAAAAGAGAAAGCCAAGCGTGTTTTGGGGTCCTATGAGGCTCAAGCCTGGGTCCCTGCTTGTTCTTCTTCTCCCATCAAGAGCACTTACACAACTTCCTGCAGCTCAGGGGTATGGAGGATGTTGAAGGAGCAAGCAGGACACCATGACTCACACTGAGTAGATAATTAGCTCTGCTACAAGGCACAAGTGTCAAAGGGAGTTGTCACTTCTCCCAGGACTGGGCTTGAGCCCACCGGGGTTTGTGCTCTGTGGGAGGGAGTTTGAATGAGTTTGACAGTTTCTCAGGCATCACTCTGTCCTCTGTCTCCAGTTCCTCCCACCCCCACTCATTTAAATGGTGCATTTTGCAGTTAAAACAAGATACCCCTGAGGCTGGAAACTGGAAGCCTAATCCTTAACTCAGGCCCTTTGGCTTTACCTTTAAAACAAGATTTTGTAGTGTCTCAGTCCTTAAGATATCAAAAGACCTACTTTTTCTGACCAGCTGGCCACTGTTCCTCACAGGTCAGTCAACCCACTCACCATAGCTCCTGCCTACTAGTACTTGGCCATGAATACCTGAATAAATTCGTATTCTTTGCAAGCCATGTCCTTGTAGTTAACTTGAAGTAGTATATAGTTAAGACTTCAGTGTTGGGGTCTACAGTAGTGTTATAATCACAATGCAAAGATGATAGATTAATGATAAAAAATCAAGACCCTGAGGCAGAGAGAACAGAGCCAAAAGATGATACATTAAACCTGTCTCACAGTAACCCTGAATTAATAAATGATGGGGGCATCAGTCTGGAATCTGACAGAGAAGTGATACCATGTGAAAACTGGAGGTATGCAAATTTAATCACAGAACTGCATGTAAGGAGACTAACAGGAACCATTACAGAATCACTAGCTAGCAACAATAAAAGCAACTCAACTTCCAAATCCAAAGAGGTAAGGAGGCTTGGACGAGTGTGGCAGGAATCACCAGGATACAGACAGTAGCTGCAGGGAGTGTATGCATCACATATTCCTTTACTGTAACAAATATCTGAGAGAATGTCTGGAAAGGAAGAAATATTTAACTTGGTTCACAGTTCCAGAAGTGACATTCCATGGTAGACTGGCATCCTAGCTTGCTTCTCTAATAAAAACTGACCTAAATCAGTTTGGAGGAGTGTGTTGCTATGATAAAACATCATGACCAATGAAACTTAATGAAGGAAGAATCTTATTGGTTTGTGGTTCTGGAAAGAGTAAGAGTCCATAGTGATACTGGTGGAGTGGCATGGCAGCAAGCAGGCATGGTAGCAGGAGCAAGAAGCTCAAAGATCTCAAGCATAAAGCAGAGGGGAGGGAGGAATGGGAGGAGGGACACACACACAAATAGAGAAAGACAGAGAAGGAAGGAGAGGGGGAGGGAGGGATGAAAGGGGGACACACACAAGGAGAGAGAGAAAGAGAGGGAAGGAAGTAGGGAGGGGAGAAGAATAAGAGGAGGGACACACAGGCAGGAGACAGAGACAGAGAGAAAAGGAGAAAGGGAGAGAAGTTGGAGAGTAGGGAAGGATGGGAGGAGGGAAACACACATTGGCACGCGTGCACACACACACACACACACACACACACACACATACACACAAACACACACACTCCCTGGAGGGAGACCTAGAAATAGGGCAAATTTATATAATCCCAGCATCCACCCCAGTGACAGACCCAGGAAGGTCATATTTCCTAAACTTCCCCAATGAAACTACCAACTAGGTACCAAGTGTTCAAATACCCAAGCCTATGTAGGGGGACATTTCTGGTTCAAACCACCAAGAATAGAATGAGTTTGTTTCAGTTTACAGGTTATGGTCCATTATCAGATGGGAACTCAAGAGAGGCACTGAAGCAGAGACCATGGAGCAATGCTGATCATCACATTTCTCTCTGGCTTGCTAGAATAGCTTCTTAGGCAACCCAGAAACAACTGATCTCCTACATCAATCAGTAATCAAGAAAATGCCTCACAGACATGTCCGCACACCAATTTAGTGGAGGCAATTCCTCAAGCCTACCTTGCTTCTAGTTGAAAAACCTAACCAGTACAATTGGCTCCACTGTTTCTAAGCTTGTGGGCAGGACATAACATCATACCTTCTCTGCTGAGCAGGCCCTAACATCCACAGTCTACCACTTCCCCAGAGTCTATTCCAATTCTGAATCTTTCAGTGGACTCCAAATCTGATCTGATTTTTGAAAATGTCCCCATGGACACGCCCAGAAATATACTTTACTAGTTTCTCAAGTACCTCTAAATCTATCCAAGTTAGTAATATTTACCATTAACAAATGAGTTCAAGGCCAACCTGGGGTCACATAGTAAGACCTATCTCAAAAGAAACTAAAAAGGTTGATAAACCATCAGTAGAGAGTCAGGATCTCCCAAGTGAAGTGAGGTCCATCATAAAGAATTACTGCCAAACACAAGATTCCAGGGGGAAATTTCCGACCCATTCTTCCTTCCTACATTTTCCCTCTGGGATCCCCACTAGTTAAACACCAATCAGAGAGAGTGCAGGGTAAGTCTACTGGAGTGGTCCACACAGCCGTCTCCCTTAATATTTATCAACACTATGTTGTGAACCTCTGTCAGTTCCATAATGCAAAATACAAGTGAGGAAAGTGATGGGGATGGAGAAAGAAGATAGAAAGCTCTTTTCTACATCCTCCACCCAGATTCTTACAGATGAGGAAGTGGTCTAACAACTTCACTAGAAACTTCCTCATGGCCTCTGAAGCATCTAGTTTTCCCTTTATCTTTCTTGACAGCCCTTGGAAAGCTAAGTTGCCCTACAGATATGGAAGATTAGGCTAGCTAACCCAATAAGGACGTTCCATTGTCCTGGATGGGCCTTTCACGTAAGTCAGGACAGTTTGACTATGTGGACTCTCCTCAAAAGTCTAGATAATAACATTTGACTTTCATGGCAAATATAAGTGGGGAATAAAACAGAAGGTTTAGCAAGTGAGAGCAAAGGTCATCATTTCTGAACTATAAAGAGGACCAACATTAGGATGAAGTAGAAGTCACTGAAGGCAGAGTGGAGCACTAGAAGTGTCACTTGGTGACATCACTGAGCTATTTAAGGAGACCTGTGCCTGTGCTTTTCAGTTAAGTGCTAAAAACGCTCAGCAGGGTTCAATCTTCTCTTTTTTATATCCAGAAATGTCTCCGTCGATATATTCTCTAAGAGTAAAACAGATAAAAAGTGAAAATAAAATAATTTATCGAGGAAGTCCATGAGAAAATGTTTACAAATGGTCCTCTGATTTGCAATATTTAAGCATGTTATTCAGCACAGAAAATGGAAAAGAAGGCTTTGAGCTGTGCATGCCTAACCCTGCACCAGAGAGAGGCACTGACAACTGGGGGGAAACTATTCTTATCTCTGCAGAAGTAATGTGATGACTTAACTCAGAGCTCATGCTCCAGAGCCAGGAAAATGTGGGTTTATGAGCCAAATCCTCTGCTTATGGAGTGCGTGAGCTTAGGCAAAGGAGCCCTAAGGCTATGGAATTCTAGAAACTGATAAAACCCAGATTTAGATTCAGGCTCACCATGGAGGAAGAGAGATCCAAATGTGTGTATATTCTCGGAGCACCCCACATGCTAAAACATGCCAAAACATTCTACACAAAGAACATTCATTTCTCTCACTGAAAAGGACTAGTCTTGGAAATGGGTGGTTTGTGTTTTGACCTCATGTATCAGGTATGTGTATACATATAAGTATGTTTGAACATGTCAGCACATTCTTCATTGTTTTTGTTCAAGCCCCTGAAGCAAAGCTGTTGGGGTCAAGTCCATGATGACGCTGCTATTTGCAGGCGAGACTGCTGATAACTCAGCCTCCTTTTGGCTCCTGCATCTACTCTCTTGCCCTCATCTGCCTCTAAGCTGAGCAACATGAGTCTCTACCTTCCCCATGGACAGAAAAACAAAGACCTGTGACCCAAAATATAAGCATATCAACCCCTTGAATTTTACAGGGACCACTATAAGGAGACTACATGAGTCAACCTGGATATCCATGGCCATTTCAGAGAGGAATCACCATCATACCTTGGTACATGATTTACTAGAAATTACTCTACTGCAGACAAGTCACAGCAGAACCAGGTCTTTGTAACTGGAGATTGTTTCAGTATAACCATCCTTTGCCTGTTGTGAGCCTCTAAGCCAGAGAGGAGAAGTACAGGGGTGATGTTGGTGATATTCAGAAAATAGGCAGAAACAGGGAGAGCTATGGGAGACATCAGCTTTTTCATTTATTTACTTAACAAACATTGTTTTAAGTATCTCTAGTTATGCATGAATATACTGCAGGTAAAAAAAAAAAATCACCTAAAGGGTCATGCAATGAATATCTTAAAATTACTTTTAGGGATGGTACCCAAGGGGGGCTTCGCCTTCTCTGGTGAGGAGAAGGGGTAATGGGAGGAAGGATTTGTAAGGGCAGGCCTGGAAGGAGGTTTATGATTGGAATGTAATGTGAATTTTAAAAATAAATTAAGGAGCAAAGAATGGAGCAGAGACTGAAGAAAAGGCCATCCAGAAGCTGCCCAACCTAGGGATCCATCCTATCTGCAGACACCAAATCCAGACACTATTGCTGATGCCAAAAAGCACTTGCTGACAGAAGCCTCATATAGCTGTCCCCAGAGAGGCTTTGCCAGAGCCTGACAAGTACAGATGCGGCTGCTGGTAGGGAACCATCAGACTGAGCATGGGAACCCCAAGAAGAGTTAGGAGAAGGACTGGAGGAGCTGAAGGGGATTACCACCCCATAGGAAGAACAACCATATCAACCAGCCAAAGCTCCTCCAGAGCTCCCAGGGACTAAACCACCAACCAAAGAGTATACATGGAGGGACCCATGGCTCCAGCTGCATATGTAGCAGAGGATGGCCTTATCTAGCATCAGTAGAAGGGGGCCCTTGGTCCTGTGGAGGCTCGATGCCCCGGCATAGGGCAGTGAGGCAGGAGTGAGTGGGTTCATGGAGAAGCACCTTCATAGAGGGAGGAGAGGGGGGAATGGGATGGCATTTTCATAGATTCACATCATTGCTCTCATTTTTTATTCATTCCTCTTCCATACTGGCTTCTTGCATCCCCCTGTGTCACTTTTGGTGATCTCTATTCTCTCCCAGTTACTACATTGCTCTGCTTTCAGGCCTACTGCATTCCATTTCCTCTTGTTTCTCCTCCCTTCCCCATTTATTACAATCTTGTCCTCCACTAAATGATCCCTTTCCTGTTTTCATGACCTAAACACACATGCATTCATGCATGTATATGCATACACATGTATACACACACACACACACACACACACACACACACACACACACATTAAGATTCCTCATATGAGAGAAAATAGCATTTCCATTTCTTATTTTGGCTTATTTCACTTAACATAACGATCTCCAATTCCATACATTCTCCTGTAGATATTGTGATGGAATTTTTCTTAATGGCTAAATAAAATCCCATTGTATGCATAGCTCATATCCTCCTTACTCCTTCATCTGTTGCTAGACACCTAGGTTGGCTAGCATTCTTAGTGAAGCAATAAACACGAAAGTGCAAGTATCTCTTGCACTTAACTGAGAGTCCTCCAGATGGGTGAATCTGGGTCATATGGTAGTTCTAATTTTAGTGTTTTGGAGTAGCATAGACACCGACTTTTACAATGGCTCTACCTGTTCAGAATTGCAGCAACAGTGAATAAGAGCAGCTCTTTTCCAGTCCAGAATTGGTAACTGCTTGTTTTCTCATGGATAGCCATTCTGACGAGGTGAGACAGAATTTTAAAGTAGTTTTAATTTGTACTTTTCTGCTGGCTCAGGATACTAAACACTTTTTCAAATATTTATGGCCTATTTGGACTTCTTATTTTAGCAACTGTCTGTGCTGTTCATTAGCCCATTTGTTAATTGGATGGTTGGCTACTTTGATGTTTAACTTTCAAAGTTCTTCACATATTCTAGACATGAATCTCCTTTCTGATATATAGGTTGTTAATTTTTTTCCTCCCATTCTGTAGACACACTGTAGAATGTAGACACACATTCTTCACACTGCTGACAATTTCCACTGCTGTGCACAAGTTTGCCTTTTAAATTTATTTGTAGCAATTTCATACATCTATATATGATGCATCTGCACACCTTCACCTCTATCACATCTATTACTCCTCCTACTCCCTCAGGCATCCCTCTTCTACCCCACAGTCTCCCTCCTGCTCTCAGGACTGGTTTTTTTCCATGACTTACTGGATTTAGTAATGGTTGATTATAGGAGCATGGGTATGGGATAATGACTGCTACATGGACAATGTTCCAGTAGTTATACCACTGAAGAAAAGTGACCTTTCCTAGCAGCCATCTCTCTGTCAACAGCCCCTCAGGGAGGGATGGGAGCTCATGATCCCTCTCTCTATCCATGCTGGAAAGTTGATACCTTGATCTTGTGATGTAATCACAATTGCTATTAATCTGTGTATACACTGATCTTACTAAGACCAGAAGACAGCATTTCACAACATTCCTAAACATCTTCTAGTTCTTCTCTCCATGCTGTCCAATATTCCATGATGTTCCCTGAGCCTTGGTATGGTGTGAGTGTGTGTGTGTGTGTGTGTGTGTGTGTGTGTGTGTGTTTCAGATGCCACATATACAACTGAGAGAACTTAGCTCATTATAAAAGCTCCTAGAAACGAGGAGTTAAGAGCCCTCTCAAAAGAAATATATTTAACCCCAACCTCTAAATTTGGCAATTCTGGAGCATTATCCTGGACACTGGGACAAGTGTGTTAAGTTACACTAAGTAGTAATTTCATCATGCTTTTAAAGAACTGATATAACCCAGTCACTAATAGGTACTATAGAAATAAAGGAATCAGAGCTTAGAAAACTCGGTAGTGAATGGGTAATGAGATTAAAAAAAAAAAAAAACCCAGCAGTTCTTTACATCATTTCAAAGCAGAGTTAGAGTTCGGTGTGGAAAAAGGTTTGGGAGACATCATGACCTTCATGATTTCCTCTGAACTTCTCATTCCACTCTTTATGGCTTCCCAGCCTATGGTAGCTTCAGCCAGGCTTAAAATCTCAGTCTTCACCAATATCTCAATGCCAGGAAGGTAACAACTACATATGCTAAGCAGAAGAGCTAACCAAGTCTCAAGTGAGCACTATTTTCTCACTGTCAAGTTTTCAGAGGCAATACCACTGTCAAGAGTCCTTTTTATTCATTTATTCATGCATCTGTCTGCCCTAGTAGACCATGAATGCCTCCCCATCAAGCAATAGGTCTTGTTTACCTCTGTGTTTTTAATTGCATTTGAAATAAGTCTCTGTCTATCTTATAAAGAACATTAAACAGAAATAATGGGAATGGAAAATGAATCCAGTGATTTCTAAGAGCTGTGCAAGCTTCTAAGGCTGAGAGCTGGCTACATAACCTACAGCATATCTTCCCTATGTCAGACACATGCTGAAAAGCCAAACCACATCCCTCCCCAAAGAACACATGATTGGTACCAGGGGCTTCTGTATTGTGAATAGGATACCAACACTTATTCTGTCACTTCCTACAGGTATTACCTGGCCCTTATACACAGACCCACAGACCCACAGATATACATATATACACACACAAACACAGAGAGAGACAGAGAGAGAGACAGAGAGAGAAACCCTGAAACCTCAGAAGTCTAGAAAGCCTTGTCCAGAGAAACACAAATAAGGAAATTATAAGTATTCATCTCTGATCTAGGAGCCTGGAATTCTTCCATGTATTAGTTGACAGAATTGTATTGTATAAAATCTGAAACTTCTTCCAGTTTCTAAATTCTATGCAGACCAATAAGATGTCAAGCAAAGGCCATCTTATTAATTCAAATCTAGAAAAGAAATTATCCTAAGTATAGAAATGTTTTTCATTCACAGGAAGAGTTAAGCAGAACTCAAGCTGTTCAGGTTCTCTTCTTCTTGGCCAAGCACGATTTCCTTGCAGAAGACTTGGGTGGGATTTTTTTTAAGCTTCCAAAGAGGCTCAAAAGACTTTTTGGGCATTTATCTGTACTTGTATACCATATGGTTCGAATTTAGTAGGAACAAGTCAAGAACAGAAGAATAAGTGCTTGTGCCAAGCACTAAGTAATTTAGAAAGTTCCAAGAAAACTAATAGTTTAAAGTCCCTCCCCCCCTTTCTCTGTGTGTGTGTGTGCCTCTGTGTGTGTGTGTATGTATGTATGTATGTATGTATGTATAGATAGTGGACATATCCAAGAAGGCAGAGTAGAAGAGCAGAGAACATGTTCTGAAAATCTGATGTATCAGGTGTTTTGGGGTTTGTTTGCTTGTTTGTTTGTTTGCAGAACAAAACATCCTGAAACTTAGTGGTTTAAATCCAAACCTATGCATTCAGCTTTCATACCATTTCGTGGGTCAACAGTTAGGTTCAGTATAAATGAATGTTTTTTCTAGTCTTGACTAAACTCATTCTTCTCTACTACTTAGGCTGCTGTAGGTCATCTTGGCTTTAGGAAGCCATCATGAACCATGACTTAGAACTTTACACATGTTCACAATGAAGAAATGAAGATTGTAACTAAGACATGTTAGAGCAGGAAGGCCCTTTCAGCCTCACTTTGCTTCAACCCCACACTTTTTTTTGGGCAAAAAAAGTGAGGCTGTTATCTGGCTCCCTGCTCCTCCATTCACAAGGTAGAGTTTTCTCAAGGTCCCACAATGAAATAGGAGAGAGGGGAGACATAGGAAAAGTATGGTTCCTAGCTCTATAGACTACCTCATGCTTCACAGTGTTTTCTGAGTGTCCAGTCCCTGCCACCTCCATGGGAGAAGGAAAAGGTCAACATGTATTGGATTTGGCCTCCATTCAGAAAGCTCAATAGACATAGCTAGATATGCCCTCCTCTGACCTCATTACTCCTTCAAGTATAATTAAACAGCCCAGTGTATCCTCTGCTTATACTTGGTGCTGAAATAATCACATATACCCCAATTGTTAGTGACAAAATCATCCATGGGGCACCTACACACACACACACATACACGTAAACATACACTGTCACATTCTTCATCAACTCATTTTAAGCTATTGGCAAATGTGATGATTCAAAAAAAATTGTCAGGCTCCAGATAAGGCAATATACTCTTCTGGTCAATTCTAGAGACATCCTGAGAATAAATGTCTTTCCTTGGGGGTGAACACAATATAATAGCCAAGTATATACACACAGTGAAGATTGATACTTCTGAAATCAGCAATCCTGAAGATATTTGAAGCCTAAAAGGTCCAAGAAACTAGGAGATGAGAACCTTCTCAAGAAGAAATAATTTTAACTCCAACCTCCAAATCTGGCATTTCTGGAGTGTCATTCTGGAGTTACAGGATGAATCCTTAAATCCTCACCAGAACTCAGGGGGGTAGGTGCCACTATTATCACTGTTGTAAGAAATTTGAGGCATGAAGGATTAAATAACTGTTTGAAAGACACATAGCTATTAAGTAATCAAAAGGATAGGGCTTAGAGTGCTACTTTAAACTTTAGGGACAGGTTTTCAGATGTATATGGTTATTATTAAAGCCAAAAAGGTAAGAACTGAACTGATAAGAGTGTGATCTGGTGTATGTTTTAATCTAATACTCTCCCACACAAATGGTAAATGCCAAAGGATTTCAAGGAGAGGCTAAGGCAGTGCTGGAGAGAACATCGCTGTGCCCCTGAGCATGTGGAAACACATCCATAAAGTCTTCTTGCAGGTACTGTCACCAGGTTTTGTCCTTATTTTTCAGACAGTGTCTCACTATGTTGCCTTGGCTAGCATAGAACTCCTTATGAAAACCAGAATGGCCTTGAACTCACAGAATTACACTTTCCTGTGCCTCCAGAGTGATTGTCAACTATTCTTGACAACACCTCTTAACATAGGCATTTATCATATCAGCCATCTTTCAGACAAAGGCACCACCAACCCATAAGTGTATCTACATAAGTAATGTATCTACATAGGCATTATACATGACTTAAGTCCTAATCCAATCTGCCCCAGGAGAGCTGGCCAACAAACTAAAGATGCACTCACTGTCCACTCCACAACAGCTTCTCTAAGATCTGGCCCCACAAAAGCCCACCATGAATATTCCAACCATACTCGCTGCTCCATCCAAAACAGTCTTAGTTACACTTACTGTTCTTGAATAGTATGTAGGAGTGTTCTCTTTCAGTTTCCAAGAAAGTTCTGTTTAGATGAGAATCCTAATGTTAACTTAGCTCTGAACGATGCCTCCCTAGAGTCTTTACTCACACAAGAAATGTTAAAGTTCTTAGCCTTCTCTTCCACTCAGGAACATTATTAGAGAGTAGGAAGTACAGGTGAGACTAAATTTAGGACAACACCTCAAGATAAATACTCTAGTTTATTCCACCCACTCTTACCTCCAGTTGCAAGTAACTGTGGCAAAAGGTTCTGGAAAACTGGGTAGAAGATTCTGGAAAAAATGGAAGCAGATAAGGGGGAAATGCATAAAATGGATTATATTTCCAAATTCATGTGGGAATTATGATCCTACAGATGGACTATTACTGAAATGACCCAAATGCCTCAACTTGCAAGCCATTTTCCAAGTCTTTTGAGCACCATCTTAAAAATCAGGGGCAATTTTTCTGAAATGTCCATTCCATTCTTCTGTTCCTTACATTGACAGTTGTAAAAAAGACTAGAGGAAGCAAGCAAGATGGCTTTGCAAGCCCAGAGCAACTATTTTAAGAGACAAGCGCCATGGATGAGATCAAAGCTAAGGTCAGACCAACTTATGGTAAATCCCAGTACAACCTCAAGTAGGCTGTGTGTTCCAATGGGATCCCACACACACACACACACCCAGGGGGAAAAGATCAAATTGTGATTGGAAGCTATGGCTCTAGAAAGGCTCATGTTTATTTGACCAGAACTTTATTTGATCATAATTTTACATGATGGTCAAGTTTATCCCAGTAGCTTCATGAGACATGAACAGTAACAAGTAAGAACATCTTGCCATACATGGTCTGTCAGATTCAAGGTGTCCTGGTCTCACAAACAGAAGTAAGACAGATTCCCCCTTATTTGTTTATGGGATGGATATAAAAATGATATTGTCCCCCTTTTCATATTTTTATTTTTGGAGATATTCAGGGTAGAGAGCAAAATCTAGTTAGGTGTATTTTAGAGAGGCATTGGGCCAAGCTTTGGAAGTAGGTCACTCACAGACTGCCTACATGCATGGCTGTGAAGCCTCCTCTGGTTATTTCTAGGCTCTTTGCTTCAGTATCTGAAGCAAAATGAAAAGACAACACTTACTTTGAATAAACATTAATAAAATTTAAATAAAAATAATAAATATGATTGAAATCCTTCAGCTTGGGCTTCAGAAATTCCAGAATTCATGCAAGTCACTCATATTCTACAGAGTCAACCCAGTATGGCTGACATGGCAGTGACTAGAATCCAGAAGACACATGGAAGTGTGCATGATTTCTTGATTCGAAGATTTAGAATCAACCACCATCATTTCTGTCACATTTTTGAGATAAGAGAAGAGAGTCTTGGATATGGAAGAATAGCAAGATCAAGTTGTGAGAGTGCAAGAACTGGGATGATCAGTTGCAATTAGCCTATTCCTTAGCAGCTGTTGTTCCCTTACCTCACACCATCACACACAGGTGAGGATGACAGCCAGGCTTCAATCCCACACCATACTAGTATCAATATTGGAGCTGGGTTTAAGTTAACACATTTCTACTTTAAGAAAAACAACAGAAGATTTGATGCAACCAGCAAAAAACATCCGTAGGCAAACCTCCTGACACCTGCTCATGGTAGAAATGCCCTCTCTTCCCTCATTATCCGTGGCAGTGGTGAAGCTGCTGAAGGGGTGTCAACAGTTTGATTTTGAAACTTGCCTAGTTTGGTGCTTCAGACATAGAGTTGCCTCCTTAATTAGTTCTAATTAGATTCATGGTTCATGTTAGGTCGAAACAACCCCAAAGTTGGGTAATTTAAGGATCCACAAGTCAGTTACACAAATCCAGCCTTGTGGTTGCCTGGGTGATGGTGGTTCTCTCTCCACCTGAGTTGTCAGGTAGTTGCCTGAACCCCAAATGTAAGTTTATCTAACAGAAAGGGGGAATCTCGGAGCACCCTTCACTTCTGGAAGAGGGCAGCACAGACTGGCTTTAAAAGAGTAGAGTCAGATAGGCCTCTGACATCTTTGTTTCTGACATCTTTGAGGCACCTAGACGTTGTTACACCAAAGACTTATTGCCAAAGGTACCTAATTCAAAAGACCTTGTAGACCATCTGGCCAAGTTATACGATTTTAGAGAAGAGGTAGATAATTAAGGACCAAGAAGCAAAGTTTTGCACCCAAGGATACTCAGTAAATGGAATCAGAGGTAAAGCTAGAAACTAGGCGAAGGGGCCACGGTCACCAGCCAGACTTTAAGTTTAGTCACAACTCTCCCAGACACAGCTGTGTAACTTAAGACAAGAAACTAAGTTCGTTGATCCTCCTACTTTCAAAAGGCATGGTTTAGTTTTCTTAGGGAGCCATTGTGATGTAAGGCAGTACACAGCTTCTACCATTTTTCTGGAACATAGTAGGTGCTCAATAGGTCTATAAAGGTAGAGAAGAAGCTTAGAAGAAAACAGGAGATATAGGCATTTTCTAAGTAAAATCAGACCACTCCTAATGCCCATGAGTTCTTCCAGTGACATGCAAGTTTTGCAGGGAGCTGACAGAAGGTTGTTCTGTATTTTCAGAGCCTGGGTAAGAGGACAATATCCAACCATGTCATTGGAACAGTGAATTGTGCAAGTACAGTTGTTTCATTCTTTCTGGAGAAACTGAGAAACTCAGAAGGTTTACAATCAATGAAGCTCTTTCACTAGACTAGTGCTTAAATAAGGCAGGCAAAAGTCTTAGAAAGCCTTAGGTTAGAGCACCAGGTCTGTCACCCATGGAGCATGTGGTCATAAACATGTTATTTAACATCCTTGCACAACTATTTTCCACTTATGCAAGGAGAGTGATAAAAATATGACGTCCAACAAAGGAGAACAGATGCTTATTTAACACCCAGACTGACACAGCCTGGGTACCTGTCAATAGGAGCTGCAGCACATAAACTACAGCTTTGCTTCCTAGGTTTGCAAAGTAGGATGAGGCCATATTTTCATCCTGGCATTCCTGGGGAGGTCCTCTGTGAAATCAACAACAAAATGACTCAAGGAACCCTCCCAAACCCTTGATATATGTGTCCGCACCAGCTCCGAGACACTGGAACCAAGGCCATTACAAATAAACCAATGGTCACAAGTACTTCTGACTCAGGTAGAAAAAGAGAAGACAATCAGGGTGAACGGGTATTAGTTGGGGGCCAGCAGCAATTATGTGGCCAACTTTCCAAAGTCCAGGATATAAGAAAACCATGCTAGTGATGAAACTTTCTCGGCTGTGCTGGCCAGCAGGAGGCAGTAAGCCAATCCAAGGCATTACTACAGTGACAACTTTTGATCCCTAGGTTCTCATAATCATTCTTACTCTTTTTTTCAACCTTATCCTACTTTCTTTATTATCTTTTCTCTCTTTTGTTGTTCACTAGACCCAGAATAAGACTGAAAAAGGCATCTCCATCTCCATTTTAAATCTAAGTAAATCATATCAGGAAAGGGAAATGACATGCCTACGGTCTCATGGGTGTCTGTAGTCATTGAGTGACCTTTAGTCATGCATTATGTAAGACCAGGGCCCCCTCTCTACTACACCAGGGCCCTTTAGAAAAGGCTTCTACTCCCTTCATTCTCCAACCTTCTCTTCCCTCAAAGGAAACCACTTTGACTAGCTCCTTCATGTTAACTCTCAGAAAAAGAATTATCAAGTCAAAATTCATAAATAGTTTTTCCAGCTACGGCCTAAGCTGTGTAAAGGTAAATTATCCTGTGTCTTAGTCTCAGGGACAAAGCATGAGCAGCAAGCCCACAAATACTCTGAAGGATCAGAACAGCAGATAACCTTCTAATCCCAATGGCCCTGTCCAAAACTCTAGGGCTACCTCCCCATCATGAAGTATTGTGGAAGACCCATACAACAGTTCACACCAATGCCTGAAGCCTCCCGATGATGCTGTGACCCCAGAGCCATCCCTCAGGCTCATGCACGACAGCTGCCAGGGAAGTAAGAAATGAATATTGGCATTTTGGTGGGAACAAGTCAGAGCAAGGAAATGAGGCTCCATGGAATTAGGTACTAGATTGGGCATGGAAGATCCAACAGCTTATAAAGTCTCCACTTAATAGTAAGCCCAGAGTCGGGCAGTGGTGGTGCACGCCTTTAATCCCAGCACTCAGGAGGCAGAGGCAGGCAGATTTCTGAGTTCGAGGCCATCCTGGTCTACTGAGTGAGTTCCAGGACAGCCAGAGCTACACAGAGAAACCCTGTCTCGGAAAAAAAAAAAAAAATAGTAAGCCCAGACACCCTCAGACAAGAAGGTATAGTTATACAGTCTATATACCACATATTATCACAGAAAATCTTGCGCTTAAAATGGTGCCACCACCCCCTTTGCCCTAATTTGTCCTAGTTTTGGTTTCATTATTTGAAAAATGAGGTAAGGATAACAGGTAGTTTATTGTCACAAAGATTAAATGAAATAACCTATAAGAAGTGTTGTGACTGTGCCCAGTATGTCATTAAGGTTAATAAATGTCACTATCACAATGTTTTGCAATTTACAACCATTCTTCAAATACATGGCAATCACAATTTGGGTAAGAGGCATATCTTGATGGCCTGCGTCTAACCCCAGCTGATGTATGAAAAAGAGAGAGAAAATGAAAATGATCAAGTCTGACTCCGGCTTTCTTTCTTGTTTTCTTTTTTTCTTTTTTTTTCCATGTATTTTTCTTGGATATTTTATGTATCTATATTTGAAATGTTATCCCCTTTCCCAGTTTCCTCTCTGGAACCCCCCTATCACATCCTCCTCCCCCTGCTACTATGAGGGTGCTCCCCCACCCACCCACCCACCCACCCACTCCCACCTCACTACCCTGGCATTCCCCTAGAATGGGGAATTGAGCCTTCACAGGACCAATGGCCTCTCCTCCCATTGATGCCTGACAAGGCTATCCTCTGCTACATATGCAGCTGGAGCCATGAGTCCCTCCATGTGTACTCTTTGGTTGGTGGTTTAGTCCCTGGGAGCTCTGGGGGGGTCTCATTGGTTGATAGTGTTGTTCCTTCTATGGGGTTGCAAACCCCCTCAGATCCTTTAGTCTTTTCTTTAACTCCTCCTTTGAGGATCCTGTGCTCAGTCCATATGGTTGGCTGTGAGCATCTATCTCTGAATTTGTCAGTCTCTGGCATAGCCTCTCAGGAGACAGCTATATCAGGCTCCTGTCAGCATTCACTTCATGGCATCTGCAATAGTGTCTGGGTTTGGTATCTGTATATGGGATGGATCCCCAGGTGGGGCAGTCTCTGGGTGGTCTATTCTTTAGTGTCTGCTTCACACTTTGTCCCTGTATTTCCTTTAGAGAGGAGCCATTCGGGGTTGAAATTTTGGAGATGAGTAGGTGGTCCCATCCCCCAACCTAGGGACTTGCATAACCTTTGGATATGGTCTCTACAGGTTCTCCCTCCTCTCTGTTGGGCTTTTTTTCCTGTGCTTCTTGAGTGGCCAGATATCTCTGTTTACCAAGAACAGTGCTGGGTAAAGCCTAATAACTCCCTCCTCTGCTCCCAAGAGCTGAGCAGTCTACAACACAGGCATAGTTCTCTACTGATAAATTGTCCCAAAGTCAAGGGGGTTCTCCCCCTTTTTGTTCTTTAGCAATTTCATACTTGTAAATAATGAATTTTAGTCCTTCCTACCCCTCACTCCCCTCATCCTCCACTCTCTCCTGCTGAGACCCTTGTACTTTTTAGCAAGACTCCCATCTTCTTTCATGTCTCTTCTCTGCATGTGACCTACTGAGTTTAACTAGAATTACTTGCACAAATGTGAGGAGAAAGTTATTTACTGGAGCATAAGCAACCCATCCTTGTCTACACCAGTGAAGAAAATGGAAGCTCTCTGCCTGGCAACAACAACAAAACAAAACAAAACAAACAAACAAAAACAGCCAATAACCTCCCAGAGGGAGATAGGACTTGATAGCTCCTCCCCAATACTGGGATTAATCTTACGCAGGTCTTGTGTAAAGAGCCACAGCTGTAGTGAGGTCATGGGTGCAGTGGTCAGGTCATATCCACAAGAAACCTTTTTTGCTATATATTTCTATACTGTCTGGATCTTACAACGTTTCTTCTCCCTCTTCCAAGAGTAGAGCCAAACATAGACTCAAAACATGATCAAAAGCTTGTATTCTGTAATCTGAGTGTGTCACATGGTAACTGGGATTTCAGTCTCTGTGAACTTCAAGAGCCTTGTCTAAAATGAGGACAAATTAGAGCTACCTTCATAAGGTGTTGTGAAGGCAAGAAAGACACATATAAAAATGTGTGTGTGGTTTGGGGTGAGTGCCTGAGATTCAGACAATGGCTTTAGGTTTTTGTTTTTGCTTTTTCTGTGCTTTTTGTTTTGTTTTAAATAATTACTTACTTGAAATTCCTCTGGAATCCTAGTTTAGAGAAAATTCAAAGAATGAAAGATTCTGAAAGACCCGACAGCCCCATAAACAGTCACCTGTAAACACACAGTCAGCTGGGGCTCCAGGCAAGTCTTGGTCATTACAGGTGCCAACTGAGAATGTTGACACTACTGAATTTTGCCCTCAGCTTTCTTCAGAGTCACTGCTGGTGACTGCTGGTGATTGGTGACAATTTCTTCCACTCCAGGATGTGTTAAATATTTGCAGTTGACCAGCATTAGATGGAAGTCTTCCATGGCTATACTTAACCTGGACGGTTACAATTACAGTAGAAGGAAAACTGCCCATGACCTTGGATACTCATTAACCTTGGTGACTCTTTCCTGGTGAGCTTGTATCTCTAGCCTTTTTACTTCATGTATATGCAAAACAATGGACACAGAAAGGACTAAGAAAGAATAGTTTTATATCCACATTAAGCTCAGGAGAGCATGACTAGAAATTCCTCAACTGCACTGCTTAGTGATAACTCTTGTTTCATTCATGAGAAACCCAGTGCACAGAGAGGCTTAGAAATGTAGTCAAAGTCACAAAACAAGTTAACTAGAGAGTCAATTAGGGCCTATGACTTGTACCAATTCTTCTTGTCATATCAAGCTTTGTATACTTCTGTTCAAATGGGTCCTTAAAGGCACACTAGACTTCCTCATAGGGTTTCCTATGTGACTCAGCATGACCCAACAATACCTGGCCCAATGCCTTGCACCATGGCTTCCAATTGTCTGCAGAACCTGGAGCACTACAGCGCAAGAAACATGGTAATGCTTCCTTGCCCTCATTGACTTGACACATAAAGATGGCCAGGCTTCAGGCTACAGACTGTCATTGTAGCAGTTTATAATGAGCAAGGAAGATGAGAATATTAACCTTCCCTGCAAGGTAACCTGTGACCAATGAAAGAAGGGGACCAGAAGGAGCAAGTACCAAGTTCCCTTTCCTATCATCTACTCATGTGGCCCTTTCAAAAACATTCCACAGAGCCCAGAAATAACTGGATGTCTAAGTCTTTCCAGGAGGGTTGCTTGACAGATATCATGGGAGAGTCAGAAGCCACAAACTCGGAGACATTCCTATGTCAATCTAGAGAAGCCTAATGAGAAAGAAGTAGAGGATCTTGGTGGCCGTTGTTGTTATTATTATACAAGGCCTACACAAGGTCATTTTTATGCCAGCATATTGTGCCCTTTGACTGTATTCCCCCGTGTCTCACTATTCTTCCCCCTTTCACCCTTTTCTATATAATGAAATTTATTTTAGTCATAATTACTGTTTTCTATATGTGGGTTTAGGTTTGAGTTTTAGAGTTTGTTTTGAGGCCATCTTAAAATTTTGAAGTGATTCCTGGCTTTAATGTTATCTATTAGTTACTTTTGTCATCACTCTGACAAGACCCTTGACAGAAACAACTTAGGCAGGATTTCTTTTGGCTCACTATTTCTCTTGCCCCATATATTTGGACAGGACATTGTTGTGTCAAGAACATGTAGTGAAGGAGAGATGCACCCTTTGTGATCATCCAGGATGGAAAGCTCAAGGCAGGAGGCATCACTGAATAATATGTCTCCAGTCTCCAAGGTCCTAGCTCTTGTGAACAACCACCTGCAGCTCAGCTCTACCACCAACATTTCCACAACCACCCAAAACAGCACCCTGGTCTAGTGACTAAGCATTTTATTAATGCTTATGGGGGACATCATACATTCAAACTAGAGTAGTTGGAGACTTGTTTATCTTCAAGTCATCCTGTATATTTATTCCAGAAAGGATCCTGATAGGTTTGTTAGTATACGTGTCTGCCTGCCATACTTTTTAGGAAAACAGCCCTTAGCCTTCTCAAGTCTAAGACTTAGCCAGGAGTGTCTGTGACTCTGAGGACCTGAAGATTCTGAGAAGAAACTTAATGGAAGCTGGGGAATTTCTTCGCCTTGCTAGGCAAGTCAGAGTTGAGAAGGAAAATGGCAGCTACACAAAGTTCCATGAGACAAAATTTCAACCCTTAAAATTCAAGAACAGCCACCACCAGAAGCAATGGGAATTATGTGCCATATTTAATGAGGTATTCAGGGAAGAGAGAAGTGCCCACATGAAGGTTACCAAGGTAATAAGTATGCCAACTAGGCGGAGAGGAGAATTGTACCCAAAAGGGAGGCAGTACCCTATGGACTCTTAGCTTAGATGCCAGCAAGAATTGAAAGAAGAGGAGATCATGCAGAAATTTGATTATAAGCAATGTTCTGGTGTTTAGTAATCACACTGTGTCAAAAACAAGGACAGATTAGAGAGGCATGGATCAAGAAGGAAGAGCATGGAAAACATGACATAATTGTTGCTTCATATCTCATCATCAGTAGATGAAAGTCATGCATGAGAAATAAGAGATCAGTAAAAGGAGACAGAAAACAGTTTTGTTAAATAGATCTGGTAATCTCATATATTCAACCAGACTACCTGTAAGTTATAGTCTTCTTTTGGTAAGTTCTCTTATCCTGGAATAAAATAAATACTAAAAGAAGGATCTGGGGTGATAGCTCAGTGGTTACAAGCACATACTGCTCTTACAGAGGACTCAAATTCCATTCCTAACACATTTGGTGACATCGGATAGCTCACAGTGACATGCAACTCCAGCTCCAAAGGATCCAATGAATTTTTCTGGCATGCACATAGCAACACACACACAGATGCACATGTGCACGCGCGTGCACACACACACACACACACACACACACACACACACACCTACCTAAAAATAAAATAGATCTCTACTGAAAGGTTAAGAGCAGTGTCCACCCTCTTCTAGCATGCCAGTAATATCCTGATTAGTCACATCTCCGAACCATTCACCACAGCACTGCTGTATGTCATGAGACCCAGACACGTATGAACTATATGAGAGTTCAATCCCACAAACATCATCCAGAACAGAGACAGGGAACACAGACAGGA
The DNA here is from genome assembly GCA_019843965.1 of Rhynchomys soricoides. Taxonomy (NCBI): domain Eukaryota; kingdom Metazoa; phylum Chordata; class Mammalia; order Rodentia; family Muridae; genus Rhynchomys; species Rhynchomys soricoides. The sequence goes on along the minus strand of JADRCH010000060.1, from coordinate 6,674,861 downwards.
TCCATGCAAAAGTTAGAGGTTCCTACAGGAAGAAGTGGCAGGTGCTAAGGAGACAGACTATAAGTATCCAATATCTAAAACAAATGACCCTGGGTCACATAGCTGGCCTCCCTGAGCCAATTTCCTCACAGACACAGAGATGATGACAGTATAAACCTTTCGTCATTTTGTTAGTATGATTTGGAAAAGATAATATGCAAAGAGCTAGGACACTGCTTGGCAAGACTGAAGTCATGAGAGACATATAAAGTCATTTCTTTTGCTTAGATTTAGTTTCCTTTTTATTATACAGAGATTTAGTCTTCTTTATAGAAACTTGTCAGTAACGCCTTTATTGGGACACAAATGTGCCTTCTTCAAAACACAGCAAGAGTATTATCCCCTGCCATGCACAAAGCATCCACGATTGCAACGCTCTTTAGCATGCACCATGAATGAGGGCAGAGAGAGAGGCTTAGGGAATTTCCACAGGCCTTGAAGAGCAGTCCAGGTTATAAAAAGAATGTCCGTGTTTAAAAATTAAATGTTTGGTTTAAATATTTAAATGTTCCATTTTTTCCCCCTGCCTGGTTGTTAATTCAGTATTAAAACAGAGGCGGACTTGATTTACGACCCCTGATGTTGGCCTCCAGGGCTTTCTGAGCAGGAGCTCTGGAATCTTTCTTCAGAGTCATAATCCTTTTATTGGTTCCACATTTGCTAAGCATCTACTCTCTTCCAGGACAGACACTGTCTTCTCGCCTGGGATAAATGCTTCACACTAGTCATCCCACTTCCTCTGAACCTTTGTTGTGCAATGAAACCATAATCCCTCATTTAAAAGTAAGGTTCAGAAAGCTTAAATTAGTCTACCCAAAACCACTTGGCTGCCCTGTGAAAGAGGGTAGGGGATATGAGTCTAGGTCTTTCTATGTGTGATTGTGCATCATGTAATTTTTGTTATACAGATAAGCCAGAAAATCAGGTGTCAGACCTATTAGAACCTGGGACAGAACTATTGCTGGGCTACTCCTTTGGCCTCCTTGCCAGCTGCTCTGGGGAATTTATAGAAATATGATCAGAGTCCAACATAAGTGCAGGGAGAAAAAGAGGTATTACAAGATTAAAATGAATCTTTGTTACAGATCAAGCAAGGCATGGAAGGCATTTTGAAATGGCACTTAAAGACATATCATCAGCAAAGTACTGGGATATTTATTGTTTGCAAAATTTACTGTCACTCTAATAAATGCCAGAGATGACATCCGTCAGTGGGAGTGTGCAGCCTTATAGGAATGAGCTCTGAGGAGTTAGCTGAGGAGGAAGCCATGCATGCAGTTGTTGCTCACAGCATGTGCCCTGTCTGGTCAGTCTGGACCTTTGTGTTAAGTTTAGAGTTTAAGTGTTAAAGAAAATGAGTTAGGAATCCTTCTCAGCTATCTGTTGGACAGAGAGCAAAATTAGGACTAAAGAAGAAAGCAAGCTGCCCAGGGCCACATAGCAATTTGGTAATTAACAGAGAACTCTAACCCAGAGCTGGGACTGGTGCCCCTGTTCTCAGTTTCTGGGACTTGAACTTACTGCAGATGTCTTACACAACTTTTATTAACGTGGGGGTTGAACATCTCGCAAAGCCCAACATGCTTGCTCTCTGGGTGCATTGTTGGAGAGTGGGAGAACCTTTAAAAACTGAAGCTTACCCTGAAGCCCTTCACTCATTGGGGAACTGCCTTTGAAGACATCTGTGAGACCATATTCTCTTCCTCTTTTCATGCACTGCTTCCTGACTCTAAGGTGAACAATTTGCTCTGGCAAACACTCCCTGCCTTTACCATCCTCCCCCACAGGACTAAAAGCAACAGATCAGCAAGTCATGGACTGAAACATCCAAAGCTATGAACCAAAATATATAGTTTCTCTTTATAATTGTCTCCAATAATTTGACATCACAGAAAGTAACACACCTCCCATTTTTGTATGTGTTTCTAGGCTATTCACAAACATAAAAAGGTTTCTATTAAAACATGATTCACACGATACTATAAATAAACATTAAGATGCCATAAAAGGACTTAAGAGTGGTTGGTAGGTAAGGCCTAACATTTACCTAAGGAAATGCTGATACATAAGCTACATCTGAGCAGTGTCAGGAACTTTAGAAACCCAGAGAGGAGACAGTGTCTGCCTAGTGGTCATGATAGCTATAGAGAAAAAATAAAGTAGTTGCCAGAAGACTTAATATAAGGGCAAAAGGTTTCAGCAGGAATTCCCATGAGAATACTCACCAAGAGATGACATACACCCTACAAAGATGTATAGACATTCACACACACCCATATCTATAAACATTCAAATCAAATTGAAACACTGGCACTAAGGAAACTATAATCAAGCCCAATCAAGAAACATTTCTCACACTCTGTTATGACTATTCATGTGACTACATACTTCATGTTCCTGCCACTTAAACTTCCTCATCATAGTGGACTGTAACCTAGACTCGTGTGCTAAAGTAAACCCTTTCTCCCCAAAGCTGCTTTTGTTAGCAAGAGGAAAAAATAAAGACATGTAACCCATTGATATGTACAAATATTAATTGACCCAAAACAATTTTTAAATCTTTTTAATTTAAAAAGATGGATAAGTAAAATCAACCAAGCCTTAAATGGATTACATAAATTATCCAATGGAAGAGTTAAATGGAAGAAGAACCAGGTCAAAATTCAGGCCATTTGCCTCACACTCTGTTTCCTTGAAGGGGATGTCACCACTTCAGCTTGTAGGGGCTCACCCTGTGATTTTTCTGAGCATCTGAACAGGATCACATACACCCACAAATGATTTCTTTAAAAGAGTGATGAGATCTTTATGACTTAGGGTCTCACCAATATGCCTATAAAACAATGGCATTCAAGGAATTTTCTTCCCTGTTGGGCATTTGCTGCTTTACCAGTTTAATGCGTTTACTGAATCAATGACATTACAGCTCTGGGGCTGGAGTTTTACTATCCTGACCCCTCTCTTTCTAGCTAATGACCCTCTGGCTTGGAAATGCGAGCATACCCCTAAGAATGTCCTATACTTCCTAAGGGCATTTCTCTCTGTGCCATCATCCTAAGGACAGTGATAGTCACACTGCCCTCTAGACAGTGAAGGCTTGGATTTCTCTATGCTGCCCTTCTGTTCTGCTCCATCAAATCCTTCTTGAATCTGCTGCCTCAAAACTTGAAGACATCTGCTAGTCCATGGTGCCAAGACAACAACCCATTCTACAAGCATCTTCTTCATGGAACAACAAGTTCTTGGTTTTCCCATTGCAGAAGGCAACTGTCACCACCTCAGCTTGTTCCCAGTGTGATTTATTGCTTCCAAGCCTTGATGGATGAGCTTCTGTTTCAGTTTTAAATCCTTATGTCTCCTGGTCATATCTATCTCTAAACCATGTCCAGGACTAGATAATAGACATTAATGACTACTACAAACCAAGATTTTCACTATTCCTCACTCTGAGAATTTCTTTGCACAAATTCAAAAACATAAAAGGAGACTACTTCAGAGTTCCCATCAGACAGCCCATGGTCTCTTTAGGGCATAATATACAACATAAAGAAAATGTATTAAGTAAATTCTGCCACTGGAGAATCTAAACACTGATCTCCACATCCAAATGTCCAGTGAATTCTGTTGTCTCTGCCTTCAGCTTTCTTACTGCTTCTAAGTTCCTCTAGATCTCTACCTTTAGCATTTCTTGCAAAGATCTCAACAGAATCCTTCCCTCTGGACTGCCCATATTTCCTTGCCCATGCCCTCTTCAGTAGATTCTCCACATGCTAGTGATCTCTTCAAAACAAAAGCCATAACAAGACACTGTTCGCAGAAAAGAAGGCTTCAGAACCTATCTTTCTCCAAGTATAATGAGAGGTCAATAGGACCTGACCTCAAGTGCTTTTCCTCCGTGGCCTCTCTGGCCTCTTCTTTCAGCTACATCCCTTCATTTCATACTAAAGCCACAGTGACCTCCCGGTTATCACTGAACATATCATGTATCACCCATGTCCAATGTTGGGAATTCCAGCACATTCTACTCTTTTATGACATACACTCTCCCCACTGGGCATTTGCACGTGTGTCACCTTCTCTATGTGACTGTCCTCCCCAATGACTGAGGCGCTGTCCCAACAAGCCCTGAAATCACTATTCTTCACTGCCTTATGACTATATACGTTGCTATACAACTTGTCATAATCCCACCAAGGATGTGTCTAGTGTTTGTGCTGCTTGTTGCCTGTCTCTGTCAAGCTAAATGGAAGCCATATGAGGATGAGTTCTTCACCATTTTCTGTCCATTGCTGTGATGGTTGACATAGAATAGTGTCTCTTGCTCACTGTACATTCAAAAAGAGGTAATCCACAGTCTCCTAGTATGTAACTGGGTGTTGGGAGCCGCCTGAGCACCCACATCCGCCATTACAAGATGGCGCCTACATTCGGCCGAGGACAAGTTGTAAACAGGCTAGTGCGCATGCACCTGGTAATTTTCCACTTCAGAATCTCAGCCTCTCTCGTGGCGGCATCTGGCCTGGTGTGCAGGAGCCAATGGGGAAGCTCCATGTCCCAGGCAAGCGCTGTGACCCATATAAAGGGCGAGTGTTCTATTGTTCTGGGTCTCCATTCTTGGCAAGCTTATGCTCTCCCTCTCAAGATGCATTAAAGCTTTACTACAGAAGGATCCTATGTGTGCCGCGTCGTTCTTGCTGGCGAGACCTTAGCGCGGGACAACCGGGGTCTTTCCCGAGCCTTAAAAGAAATACTAGTAGAGGTAGGCTTCAGAGGACAGAGTTTAGTTCAAATTGTGACCCTGAAATTTACTGATTGTGACACTTGGGGAAAATTTCTGTGACCCTGAAATTTACTGATTGTGACACTTGGGGAAAATTTCTATTGTGTCAGGACTTCTATTTCTCTACAAAATGAGACACAGAATTTCACCAGGGTTTGGGGAGGAATAAATGAACTAACATATGTGGAATGTGGAGCACAGTGTCTGGTCCAGATGCACATTTGAGATCTGGCTCTAACTATTCACCACAATTCCATAATAATATATACATGCCACATGACCAAGGACAGCAATGATAGGGACACCTGAATCTCTATTCCCAGCTACTTTCTCACACTGACAAACCAGTGTAGCAGCCCTTGAAATTCAAACTTTGCCTTGACAAAGTTAGAAATTACCATATGATGGGATCTTCAAAGACTCTAATAGTCAAAATCACAAGGTTAAGCTTTAAACAGCAAGGTTTGTTAAAATATTAATTAACATTGAAATACAAGAAGTGCAGTGATAAGTGATGGGAGCAACTGAGCGAAGCTTGGAACATTACAGAATTTCAAGTAGCATGTACCTTCTAGCATGTCTATTCTGCACCGTGTGGTGTGGATGACATTCTAGTCCTAAAGGGGCTGCATGTACATGGTACATGACCTTACAGTGAATTCACAGTAACCATTCTACTTCTGAATGACTGCTTTACAAAACCTTCCCAAGACCCAGGTAACCAGGAAAGCTAGCAGAGGACCCTGAGCTGCCTGTTCTGTGTCCAAAGCCAGAGACCTTGCCTTCTGCTGTCTTATTCTCCAAGCAGTCAGAAGAAATATATCTAAACATCAATGACCAGTACCTGCTCAGCAGTGCTGTGTCTGTTCTACCACAGAAGGGTCTGTAGAGACTGTTGAACCAGGATCTGGGCCCAGTCACAGTGGCAGGAAAGTACATGCGCATTGGGTCCAACTGGCCCTTGGATTAGTCTCTGGGAATCCAGGGCACTTTACAGTGATATTATTCTATTACAAAACCAGTCTTTACTCTCCTAGCTTGTAAATCTTACGTTTAGATGGTTGTCAGGGTTTTTCTTATATGTTTTAGCTTACTTTGGAAAGTCATAAAATATCTCTAAAGGTAAGAAGTAATGATAGCTCATAAATTCCACTTACTGTTATTCATTCTAGGTGCAACTGAACTCAAACTTACCCATTTTAAAATAAATTCGTTTTCTCCCTTTAGCTGTTTGTTTCCCAACTACCATAAAATCTGCTCACTTTTTGGGTTAGATGTTACAATTCATTGTCTTCTCACTGCAGAAGTTTACAGGTTAGAATCAAATAAAAATGCTCTTGACCATGTCTAAAACTGAAGCCGCGAGAGCTGTGTGTATTTCAACATGCTGGGGCTGGGAAGGGAGACAAGTAGGAGTTCTCCTACAGAGAAGATAGTACTCAGAGGTTCTAAAACCGTGGACTGCTACAAATCACCCATCGTGTCCAGGATCTTAAGCTCATGCCTCCATGCATGATTCAGAGAAAATGTGCTCAGCCTTGGGGGAATTCACATTGAGGGTGCATTCTCAGCACAACTTCCAAGGTTTTCACATGCCCTGAGCAGAGATCTCACTATGAATGATCCTTAAGGAGGGAGTAGAAGATGCCCAGGGAGTTAGTTATCAGCAGAAAGATTGAGGCAATGGAGATGGATCACTGTTGCCTTCAAAGAACTGACAGCATTCCAAACCTGGCCGGCAGGGGAGATAGATACAAGAGGAGGCCAAAAGTGGCAGGAACTAGGCTTGTCCATGTGACAGATGAAAATGGCCTTCCACAGAAAAGCAAAGAAATGATACTTCTAAACTCAATGCTGGCATGTGATGCTTAGCTGGCCTTTAAAAACACACAGCTTCTTGGAGGTCACTTTTAAAACATTTATTTATTTATTCACGTACTTACTTTTGTTGCCTTTAGTGCTGATTTTTTTTTCACCCTGCATTGCATATTCCCCAGCAACAAAGGATGTGATTCCTGCTCCAACAGCCTTTCTTTCTTCAGACCTTTTATCCTCAAAGGAAAGTGGCCAGCCTTGTCCAGCCTGCTCAGTGAGATGGGGTGTTTGTCAGCACCACGTATACCAAACTCCCTCCCCTCCAGACCTCACATCCCAATCCAGACCTGTTTCTCACTTCTTCTGTTCCTGTACTGTGACAGAAATGGATTTGGCTCACTCTGAATCAAAAACCACTTTCCCTTCTGGCCCTCCACACTGTCTTCCCGGATCGATGGGATTAGAAATGGCTGATTTAATTAGTCCAGTTGCAGCCTTGCTTTATTACTTTCTCATTTACAATGAAATAATGGGAGGCAAGCAAAAGGGATTTGTCATTATCTAAGGACTGGTTGAGGCAAGAAAGGATGCTATTGCTGGAACTAGCTGAAGCCTTTACCTTGAGGCAGAAGAGGGAAATTGTTGCCTTTCATTGAAATCAGGATTTGTGTGTTTGTGGAAAGCAGCAAGCATTGCACTGACCACAAGGGCATCTAGGACAAACAGCCCTGCACCTCAGGATTCCTAATCATGACCCATGGGACCTGTGTGGGATGTTCTCTTTATGCCACTTTCTGCATGACCAACAATAAAGTTTCAGGCCTAAGGGCATTCACATCCTCTCTGGAGAGTGTCTTTTTTGTGATACCCAGGCAAATGACTCCTACGATCTAGATGGGGCTCACTGTTTAGACAATATCACTCATATGCTTCTTCTGAATGGTCTCATTACTCATATGAACATCCATATACATAAGAGAAATTCTTTTCAGGCTCCAAGAGCCACAACATGTCCTATTGCCATGCCATGAACAAGCTGCTTCCTTCCACCAGGACTTCCTTTCTCTTCCATCTCCATTCCTTTCTCCCACCCATAAACTGTCCTCATTACATGACCCCAAACAAATATGACTGCCCCAGAAAGGCTTGCCCTGGTTCTCAGAGACACAGCTGTCACTCTTTCCTTAGTGTGCTGACAGTATCTCTTATAAACATCCATAATAGCATTCATTTAATTATGTTTTTGGAGTCTTCCTCCAACTAGATAATGGGATCCTTATGCTTATATTCAGGTCATCTTTGTATCCCCAGAACCCAGAAAAGTGTCTGGCTCATTAGTTGGTATTCAAAATGTATGTGCCAGATACAAGAAGGAATGAATGAATGAACCAGTCAATCAATCAATTTTGAGCCAATCTCATTAAATCTCAGCTCTCAGCTTGGGAATGACAAAATGTATAGTTGTCTGAATGATGTGATTGCAGAGAGATCAATAGCTCTCGCTACACCCCAAAATAGCTTCCCTCAAATCCCATTATGGTGCATGAAATTCTCACCACTGGTTTACTCATTTAATTCACTATGTATCGATTTCCACAAGAGTGATACAAGATAAATTTGAAAGTATAGTTGGATCTGGTCTAGCATTTCCCTATGAGCAAGGCTTTGGGAGAAGCAACTTTTCCCATAAAAGAGTCAGCTGTAGATGCCTTTCCAGATGACTTTCCAATGCTTTGGATAATCTGTGGCCTCACTCTCTGAAAGAAAGTGTATCTCAGAAGGTGTAGGTAGGGTGGATAAAACAAAATACTGAGTAATTCATTTGGGGTTATGCAGAGGTGGGAGCCTGTGCCATGGGAGGTGCCTACAGAGTCTGGAAATCAGCAACTGGAGCACAGAGGAGTGTATCATGGAGACAGTCATAGAAATGCTGCCCAACAAGTCACCCAGATACAGACCATGCAATCAAGTAGATGCATTACAGGAGAAAAGAGTCCAACATAGGAGGAAAGATGGGGCAAGACCAAGTATAGGGAAAATCTCTCATAAGAAATACCTGGAACTTAAGATCTTTGGGGTAAGTACTGGGCCTGGCTCATCACCATGCTTAGTCAGTATCTGACAAATGAAAGGATGGCTAAATATGGTGTAGAAATTGCTACTGCAATTCCTATTGTCTTGCTGAGCCAATCAAAGCCTCAAAAACGAAATGGTTTAGAGGGATTGCAATTAGAGGTGAAGCCAAAATTCAAGTTTAGTCTTGCCTGACTCAAGGATTCAAATTCTTGCTGCTTTTACCATGTCATTTAGGGTAAATCTGTAGCCACTATATGGGTTTCTGACCATTCCTTGAAGAAGTCATGTGAAGAAGTACTGCACAGTTCCCAAGAGACTGCCAATGCCAACTTCACATGTCATTCTAGTCCTGCATCCAATAACTCAAGGTAGCTGCCACTGAGAGCATTTATACCACAGATATTGGCAAATGCTGTAGATCGGGGGGGGGGGGGACATTTGATTGCTTGTTTGTGTTTAGTTTTTGTACCTGGTTTGCTTGCTTTCAGAGAGCCAGTCTTTTAAATATTTGTATGGGCACCATTGGAATGAAGGTAGAATACATTCTCCCATTTCACAGCTGGAACACAGTCCTGTGATTTAAAAAAATTACATGCTCATGTAGACAAAATGCATTTCATTTGTTTATGTTATACATGAGGAAACTGAAATCTTCAAAATAAAATGACTCTGGGAATGTAACAGAGCTCCTGGGTGGTGCACTGCTATATGTAGCTGGTTTTCCTAAATTTTCTTTGCACTTAAGTACCAAGATGGGAAACAGGAAAGAGATGGCCTCAGTCTTTGTCCCCAGTTTCAGGTGAATGAGGGTTTACTGTTTACATAGTTTGTTATGGGAAGAAAAGGGGAAGGTAGTAGGACAGGGAGGGAGAGAGGAAGGGACGGAAGGAGAGGGAGAAAAAGGAGAAAGCAGGAGGCATGTACATAAGCACACAAGTCTCCCTTTGTCTCTGGTCTTGAACTCATTACGCAGCTCCATCCTCCTGAGTGCTGGATTCAGATTTGCACCACCATTCCCAGCTAAATATATATCTTTAACTGCTTTTTCTTCCTTAACACTCATGCCACAGAGATGTCTAATTTGGGTTTGTCGATGTGGCTCTGGGTTTGCTATCATGCCATTCAGCTGTGTTTCTGTCATTACTGCTCCATTCTGCTTATTTATATGGTGTGTGCCCTGATTCTGTCTTTTGATGTCTTAAATGCAAATCTTGGCCAATTTTTAGCATCTGTAGTTACTAATACAAACATTTAAACCAAAAATGTATACCTCTAAGTCACCATTTGGATGTATCCCAAGAATGATTGGTTGAATATTTTTATCTCATCCTAAATACTCTCCCTTTGACTCATAAATGGTATTAAAATGAGATGGTTATTTTTTGAACATGTAAGGTTTGGTTAGTTTGGCTATTGGTAATCTCTATTCAGTCTCATTAAAACTTGAGTACGTGGTCTTCAGGCTACCCAGTATCAGAATCATAATTTCAGTCTTGTTTTGTGGTTCAATATGTGGTCAATTTCACAGTGTTCCTTGTATGATTAAAAAGTGATAACTTCACAAAGGTTGGGTGAAATTCTCTAGGTATCTCTTTTAGATGAAGATGAATAATTGAACTGTCCAAATCTCCTTTGGCCTTGCTGACTATTTGGTTATTTATGTTATCAATTATTGAGAGAAAAGTGTTAAAAACATTCTCCTGTGATGCTGGAATTATCTTTCCCTTCCAATTCTGTCAATCTTGGTTTGAATATATTGAGCCTGTGTAATTAGATGCATAAAAGTTTAATTGGCTCTATATCCACAGGAACGTTAAGTTATTCCTTTGTATAGTGAACCCCTTCATCTCTAACTAGATTTCACCTTATAGTTTGCCTAATATTAAATATCTGGGGCAGATTTAGTTAGCATTTTCCAGGAATATAACTTGGGGCATTTTTCTTTCATTCTTCCTATTGCTTTATGTTTGAGGTGTGCATGAATACAGGACCAGTGGACTTTTAAGTTATGCATGACATCTTTGTTCTTTAGTATTTTACTCACTATGTCCACCCCACTAGCTTATATGCTTGCATTTGACTCTACCATGGTACTTTTTGCCCATTGACCTTGTTGTTTTGTATCTTTTTTTCTTTATCTTAAGTCATTTATATTTTTAAAATATTGTTCAATTCAAATTTCCATCTCAGACATTTCCATGTCCTGGCTTGGAGGTTATACACCGAACTACTATCCTCGTAAGTTCGACTGTAGTAGCCCTAATCTATTCACGGGCCATACCATTTCACAGTTCAAGAATTTATGGTGCAATATGGGTCATTGGGGCGTTTTGGTTTCCTTCACTTCCTTCCCAGCTTACCTTCCAGTATGTATATATACAGTCATTCTGTTTTTTTTCTTTTATTAATGTTTATAATTAGTTTTTATGTACATTCTTACCACTTCCCTTGCCACCGGTTCTTCTTGTAGTCCAAATATTTCATCTGTTCTTGTCTTCACTCTATAAACATTTTACCAAGTGTCAGCTGATAACTGACCAATTCCCTCAGTTTCATCCATATGAAAATGCCCATTTCTGGGCAGGAGAGATGGCCCAGCAATTAAGAGCACTGACTGTTTTTCCAGACTTTCTAAGTTCAATTCCCAGCACCCACATGGTGGCTCATAACCATCTGTAATGAGATCTTAGGCCCTCTCCTGATGTGTCTAAAGACAGTACTCACATACATAAAATAAGTAAATCTTTTTTAAAATGTCCTTCCTCCTTGGTTCTGATGCTTGAAACACATTCTTTCTTGATCAGTGGTTCAAGATCAATGGTTTTCTTGAAGCAGAATCCATATACTGCCCAGGACGGGCTCGCTGCCACTGGTATCCACATTGCAATGTTGCTACTGCAAAATCAGCCCTAGGAATAGATGCTGGTTTTTGTGAACTGTGTCCATTTTCCCCCATGTGCCTTTATAATCTTTCTCTAACTTTGGCATTCTGTTTTTATCAAGCTTTGCCTTCAATGTGGTTTTTAGGTTATTTTATCTTGCTTGAGATCCCCCATGTCTCAAGAAGCATTTCTTTTGTCAGCGCAGGGAAATTCTCAGCCATTATCCTCCCAAGCATCGCCTCCATCTTATTCCTTCTTCTCTGCCTGAGACGCATTACAGCTTCTCATTTAAGCTCTGCACACATTAATTTAGGCTTTTATTTTGCCTGATGTTATTAGAGCCACTCTACCTCTCTTGTGATGACTATATGATGGCATATCTTTCCACTGTTTAACTTTTGTCCTGTGTTTTGCATCTGAAGAGGCTCTTCTGGAGACATCACATGGCTAGATCCCATTTCATTTTGTAGCCAGTCTCACAGTCTCTGCTTTCTATCTGAGGGTTTTAATGTAGTCACTGATATGGTTTGCACCACACTCATGTTACGTTGCTACTTATGTTTGTCGTGTAGTTTGACATTTTATCACCATCTCCCCTTTACTGCCTTCTTTCATAATAAATACATACTTTCTAAACTCAGTTCAATACTGCTTCCAACAAGATGCCATCTTTGCCACAGCCCCCATCCACCATGTGCCCCTGACCACTTTGAAAGCTGATTTCTGAATCTCCATGGCCTCAGCAGGGGCATCATAGGGCAATGCACTTCTCCATGACAACTGAGAACATCATCAGGAAACCATTTCAGAATCAAAGAGATAAGGAAAGTTAGTCTTTGTGGAAAGATGGGCAAAAGTACAATTTCTTTACACAGGAAGTTTTTGCCATTGTCGACCATTGTAGATGGTGGAAGAAACATATTTAAGTTTTATTTTTTACATTAATACTTATTAATGGTTTTTCATGTGACTTAAAAAGGAGACACACACACACACACACACACACACACACACATCAGACATATATCCCCTCACACCTATTGTTGCTAAGTTAAAATCTGCTTTTGAAGTAAGAATTTTTAAAAGAAACATGCACTGAATAGTGATACAGGTGGCCTATGAAAAGCGTAAAATTGTGAAGGTGCTGTCTGAATTCTTGGAGCCAGTGAGCTGAAGAAAGTGTAAAAAAGCACAGGGCAAGGAGCTACTCCCAGAGAGATACAAGGATGCAAAGGAGGAGGAATCTAGATATCTTGGAAAGGACCACCTTGTACAAGGCTTTAAGTACTTTGCCAAATAACTTGGGACTTTTCCCAAGAGCAGAGCATAAGGGAGAGAGCAGAGACAAGGGAGTTGCCAGGATTTGGTTCTGAGCAAATGCCACTTTCATTCCCACATGCTAAGTCTTTATGACTTCTGCCAGCTCAAAAAGTCAGAGATGTGAATCCAAATAATTGTCCAAAAGCATCTATGGCAGTGTTGTCCATGAAAATCAAAAACTATGAACACGGTAAATAGATGTGCTAAATGATGCAGACCCATCCACCTAGATGCAGCAATCAAAGTCCTTTCAGAAAACTAACCTGGGAGAGGTTCACAAGTTAAGTAAAAACCCTGAGAACAAATTTGTACATATAGCAGGAGAATATATATGTGTGTGTGTGTGTGTGTGTGTGTGTATGTATGTGTGTGTTTATGCATATATATACAAATACACATTCATAAGAAAAATAAATTGGAAGGTGGTACATACATTAATAAATATCAACAGTATATATCTGATAACATCAAAATTAAAACTTAAAAATAATTCTCTGCCATTTCTACCACAGGTAATGTACTACATTTTTTTAAATGGAGGGAAAAGGCTGTTTTTTTTTTTTTTCTCAAACAAAGGGACATTTCCATAAAGATGTTGAAGTAAAGAAGAAACACCAAATGCCTCCAAAAATAGAAATAGATACAAAAACTAAAAGAGTAGGTATGCAGTGCTCAACGGTAGCCATAGAACAAAAAGAAGCTGCTGAGTCACCAACAGTCTAGCAAAGTAAGGGACTGTGGTTCTCAAGACAGCATAGATATTTCTAAGAAGGGAAATGGTCAGAGTAACAACCTTGACCACTAAGCAACTAGAATCGCTTACATTGGAAACTATCCATGAGGAAGATCAAAGAAAACATCAGGCTTCTGTTCATTATGGACCATAAGACCAGTAAGTACCAGATCAGACAAGCAGTTCTGAAACTCTGCGACCTTGGGTGAACAAGGTCGACCTTGATCAGGTCTGGTGCAGAGAAAAGGAGTATACTCGATTGACCCCTAACTATGGTGTTTCAGAGGGTACCCCCAAATTGGGATATCTAAAGTGCCCGTGCTGAACATTGCAATTATTTTACCACCAAAACAAAGGCAGAAGGAAGGAAAGGGAAGTTTCTGAGGACTATTCATTGCTACCCCTGTGATAATCTCCCTAGGAAAAAAAGAAAAGAGATCTCATGACTAATTTTGAAAATCAGAGGATGTGCTAGAATTCTCTTTAGATCACTGTCTCTTTGTTTCCTGCAGGCTGAGTACTTTTACCTGGAGTTGGTCTTTTGTTCCAGAAACCAGAGGCTTAGCCTCGTCAATAATAATTTGTCAGAACTATTTTCTGAACCTAAAGTGGGAACGTAGAACAAGGAGAGGATTTTCATTAGGAAAATGTTTGGCCTATACAAATGGACTGTCCTAGAGGACAAATGAATACTCTGTATCAAAATTTGGTTTCCTTATACTCACATTGTTTTAATTGACTGGTGTGTTGCTATTTGTTGAGATATGGTTTCACTCCAAAACTCAGAGGCCTCAAAACTGAGATCCCTTCTGACTCAGCCTCCCAGTCATTGGGAACAGGGATGTGTGCTGTCACACACAGCTATCTGATCCCCTTTAAGCAGAAGAAAGGTAATGCTTAAGCTTGGAATTAATATTAATTCTATTTTTTACTTTTGTATGCTATATCATAAAAATCCAAGATGTGGGGAGGCCTAAATTTATCTATTTAATCCTTTCATTTTGTAGTAGGGAAACTGGGGCTTGATTCTGGGTTAAGAATTCAGTAAAAGAAATGAGACATAGAAATGAATAGTTTAAAGAGTCGATAGCTTAATGTGTAAAGCTCTATTTCTCAGTCATATGCACTTATAAAAAGTGTTTGTTGACTCTGAGTCTCAACCGTACAATCGCACATGGGATAATATTTCCTACAGAACTACTGGAGAATACTGAGCAAATCCTGTGCCTGCAATCAAGTCTTAGTACTAGACTTAAAGTCAGTAGTAAAGGTATCACAAATGCTGCCTCATGTTCAAAATTTCAGGATCCACTATTTTTTTTTTGATAATTTATTTAAATCATAATGTTTCCCCCTTTCCAGATCTCCCCTTTGGAACCCCCCCTATCATCTGCCCCTCCCTCTGCCTCTATGAGGGTATTCCCCACCCACCCACTCTTGTCTTCCCTCTTTGGCATTCCCCTATACTGGGTCATCTAACACTCTCAGGTCCAAGGGCCTCTCCTCTCCCTAATGGCTAACAAGACCCTCCTCTGCCACACATGTGGCCAGAACCATGGGTCCCTCCATGTGTATTCTTTGCTTGGTGGTCCAGTCTCTGGGAGCATCGGGAGGTCAGGCCAGTTGATACTGTTGCTACCTCTATGGGGTTGCAAACTCCCTCAGCTTCTTCAATCCCTTCTCCAACTCCTCCATCTGGGACTTCATGCTCAGCCCAACAGTTGCTGTGAAGTGAATCTTGAGTATTTCGAACTTTTAGGCTAGTAACCACTTATCAGTGAGTACATACCATGTTCATTCTTTTGTGATTGAGTTACCTCGCTAAGGATGATATTTTCAAGTTTCATCCATTTGCCTGCAAATTTCGTGAACTGATTGTTTTTAATAGCTGAGTAATATTCCATTGTGTAAATGTACCATATTTTCTGTATCCTTTCTTCTGTTGAGGGACATCTGGGTTGTTTTTCAGCTTCTGGTTATTATAAATATGATTGCTATGAACATAGTGGAGTATGTGTCTTTATTACATGTTGGAGCATCTTCGGGGTATATGTCCAGGAGTGGAATAGCTGGGTCCTCAGGTAGTATTTTGTTCATTTTTCTGAGTGTCCACAAAATAGATTTCCAAAGTGGTTGTACCAGCTTGCAATCCCACCAGCAATGGAGAAGTGTTCCTCTTTCTCCATATCCTTGGCAGCATCTGTTTTCACCTGACTTTTTGATCTTAGCCATTCTGACTAGTGTGAAGTGGAATCTCAGGGTTGTTTTCATTTGCATTTCCCTTATGACTAAGGATGTTGAACATTTTTTTAGGTGCTTCTCAGCCATTCCAATTTCGTCAGTTGAGAATTCTCTGTTGAGATCTGTTCCCCTTTTTTTAATAGGGTTATTTGGATCTCTGGAGTCTAGCTTCTTGAGTTCTTTGTATACATTGGATATTAGCCCTCTATCAGACGTAGGACTGGTAAAGATCTTTTCCCAATCTGTAGGTTGCCATTTTGTTCTATTTACAGTGTCCTTTGCCTTACAGAAGCTTTGTAATTTTATGAGGTCCCATTTATCAATTCTTGATCTTACAGCACAAGCCATTGGTGTTCTGTTCAGGAACTTTTCTTCTGTGCCCATGTGTTCAAGAATTTTCCCCCACTTTCTCTTCTATTAGATTCAGTGTATCTGGTTTTATGTGGAGGTACTTGATCCACTTGGACTTGAGCTTTGTACAGGGAGAGAGAAATGGATCAATTCACATTCTTCTACATGTAGACTGCCAGTTGAACCAGCACCATTTGTTGAAAATGCTGTCTTTTTTCCACTGGATGATTTTAGCTCCTTTGTCAAAGATAAAGTGACTGTAAGTGTGTGGGTTCATTTCTGGGTCTTTAATTCTATTCCATTGATCTACCTGCCTGTCAATACCATGCAGTTTTTATCACTATTGCTCTGTAGTACAGCATGAGGATAGGGGTGCTGATTCCCCGAGAAGTTCTTTTATTGTTGAGAATAGTTTTTGCTATCCTGGATTTTGTTATTCCATATGAATTTGAGAATTACTCTTTCTATGAAGAATTGGGTTGGATTTTTTTTTTTCCGAGACAGGGTTTCTTTGTGTATCCCTGGCTGACCTGGAACTCACTCTGTAGACAAGGCTAGCCTAGAACTCAGAAATTCACCTGACTCTGCCTCTCAAATTCTGGGATTAAAGGCGTACGCTACCACTGCCCAGCTGAGTTGGATTTTTGATGGGGATTGCATTGAATCTGTAGACTGCTTTCAGCAAGATGATCATTTTAACTATATTAATCATGCCAATCCCTGACAATGGGTGATCTTTCCATCTTCTGAGGTCTTCGTAGATTTTTTCTTCAGAGACTTGAAGCTCGTGTCATACAGATCATTCACTTCTTTCATTAGAGTCACACCAAGATACTTTATATTGTTTGTGACAATTGTGAAGGGTGTCATTTCCCTAATTTCTTTCTCAGCCTGTTTATCCTTCAAGTATAGGAAGGCTACTGATTTGCTTGAGTTAATTTTGTATCCGGCCACTTTGGTGAAGGTGTTTATCAGCTGTAGCAGATCTCTGGTCAAGTTTTTCAGGTCATTAAGTATACCATCATATCATCTGCATATAGTGATATTTTGATTTCTTCCATTCCAATTTGTATCACTTTGACTTCCTGTTGCTGTCTAATTACTCTAGCTGGAACTTCAAATACTATATTGAATAAATAGAGAGAGGGGGTGGCAGCCTTGTCTAGTCCATTATTTTAGTGGGATTGCTTCGAGTTTCTCTCCATTTAGTTTGATGTTGGCCACTGGTTTGCTATATATTGCTTTTACTATGTTTAGGTATGGGTCTTGAATTCCTGATCTTTCCAAGACTTTTATCATGAAGGGATGTTGAATTTTGTCAAATGCTTTTTCAGCATCTAATGAAATGACCATGTGGTTTTTTTCTTTGAGTTTGTTTATGTAGTGGATTACATTGATGGATTTCCGGGTATTGAAACAACCCTGCATCCCTGGGATGAAGCCTACTTGATCGTGGAGAATGATCGTTTTGATGTGTTCTTGGATTCGGTTTCTGAGAATTTTATTGAGTATTTTTGCATTGATATTCATAAGGGAAACTGGTCTGGGGTGTTATTTTATTGTTGGGTCTTTGTGAGATTTTGGTATCAGTGTAACTGTGGTCTCATAGAATGAATTGGGTAATGTTCCTTCTGTTTCTATTTTGTGGAATAGATTGAAGAATATTGGTATTAGGTCTTCTTTGAAGGTTTGATAGAATTCTGCACTGAACCCATCTCGTCCTGGGCTTTTTTGGTTGGGAGACTTTTAATGACTGTGTCTATTTCCTTAGGGGTTATGGGACTGTTTAGATGGTTCATCTGATCCTGACTTAGCTTTGGTATTTGGTATCTGTCTAGAAACTTGTCTGTTTCATCCAGATTTTCCAATTTTCTTGAGTATAGCCTTCTGTAGTAGGATCTGCTGATTTTTTTAATTTCCTCAGAATCTGTTGTTATATCTCCATTTTCATTTCTAATATTTGGATACTGTTTCTGTGCCCTCTGGTTAGCCTGGTTAAAGGTTTATCTATCTTGTTGATTTTCTCAAAGAACCAGCTCCTGGTTTTGTTGATTCTTTATATAGTTCGTTTCATTTCTACTTGGTTGATTTCTGCCATTAATTTGATTATTTCCTGCCTTCTACTCCTCTTGGGTGTATTAGCTTCTTTTTGTTCTAGAGCTTTCAGGTGTGCTGTTAAGCTGCTAGTATATGCTCTCTCCCGTTACTTTTTGGAGGCATTCAGAGCTATGAGTTTTCCTATTAACACTGCTTTCATTGTGTCCCACAGGTTTGGGTATGTTGTACTTTCATTTTCATTAAATTCTAGGAAGTCTTTAATTTCTTTATTTATTTCTTCCTTGACCAAGTTATCATTGAAGAGAGGGTTGTTCAGCTTCTATGTGTATGTGAGCTCTCTGTTGTTGTTGATGCCATTGAAGACCAGCCTTATTCCATAGTGATATGATAGGAGGCATGGGATTATTTCAATCTTCTTATATCTGTTGAGGTTTGTTTTGTGATTAATTATATGATCAATTTTGGAGAAGATACCATGAGGTGCTGAGAAGAAGATATATTCTTTTTATTTAGGATGAAATGTTCTATAGATATCTGTTAAATCCATTTGGTTCATAACATCTGTTAGTTTCACTATGTCTGTTTACTATGTGTTTCCAAGATCTATCCATTGATGATTGTGGGGTGTTGAAGTCTCCCACTATTATTGTGTGAGCTGCAATGTGTGCTTTGAGCTTCAGTAAAGTTTCTTTTATGAATGTGGGCACCCTTGCACTCGGGGCATAGATGTTCAGAATTGAGAGTTCCTCTGGGTACATTTTTCTTTTAATGAGTATGAAGTGTCCTTCCTTATCGTTTTTGATGACTTTTAATTGAAAGTCTATTTTATCCGATATTAGAATAGCTACTCCAGCCTGTTTCTTAGGACCATTTACCTGGAAAATTGTTTTCCAACCCTTTACTCTGAGGCATTTTTTGTCTTTAATACAGAGGTGAGTTTCCTGGATGCAGCAAAATGCTGGGTCCTGTTTATGGATCCAGTCTGTCAGTCTATGTCTTTTTATTGGAGAATTGAGTCGATTGATGTGAAGAGATATTAAGGAATAGTGATTATTGCTTCATGTTATTTTTATGTTCATGTGGCTATCTTCTTTTGAGTTTGTTGAAAGATTACTTTCTTGGTTTTTTCTAGGGTGTAGTTTCCCTCCTTGAGTTAGCGTCTTCCATCTATTATCCTCTCTAGGATTAGGTTTATGGAAATATACTGTGTATATTTGGTTTTGTCATAGAATATTTTGGTTTCACCATCTATGATAATTGAGAATTTTGCTGGTTATAGCAGCCTGGGCTGGCATTTGTGTTCTCTTAGCATTTGTATGAGATCTGCCCAGGATCTTCTAGCTTTCATAGTCTCAGGTGAGAAGTCTGGTGTAATTCTGATAAGTCTGCCTTTATATGTTATTTGACCTTTTTCCCTTACTGCTTTTAATATTCTTTCCTTATTTTGTGTATTTGGTGTTTTATGATGTGACTGGAGGAATTTCTATTCTGGTCCAGTCTATTTGGAGTTCTGTAGGCTTTTTGTATACTTCTGTTCGTCTCTTTCTTTAGGTTAGGGAAGTTTTCTTCTATAATTTTGTTGAAGATATTTACTGGCCCTTTACATCGGGAATCTTCATTCTCTTCTATACCTATTATCCTTAGGTTCTGTCTTCTCATGTATCCTGTATATCCTGGATGTTTTGGGTTAGGAGCTTTTTGCATTTTGCATTTTCTTTGACTCATGTGTCAATGTTTTCTATGGTATCTTCTGCCCCTTGAGATTCTCTCTTCTATCTCTTATACTTTGTTGATAATCCATGCATCTATGACTCCTGATCTCTTTCCTAGGTTTTCTAACTCCAGTGTTGTCTCCCTTTGTGATTTCTTTATTGTTTCTATTTCTATTTTTAGTTCCTGGATGGTTTTGTTCATTTCCTTCATCGGTTTGTGTTTTCCTGTACTTCTTTAAGGGATTTTTGTGTTTCCTCTTTAAGGGCTTCTAGTTGTTTACATGTGTTCTCTTGTATTTCTTTAAGCAAGTTGTTTATTTCCTTCTTAAAATCTTCTATCATCATCACGAGATGTGATTTTTAGTCTGAGTCTTGCTTTTCTGGTGTGTTGGGGTATCCAGAGCTTGTTGTGGTGGGAGAGCTGGGTTTGATGATGCCAAGTAGCCTTGGTTTCTGTTCCCTATGTTCTTGCCACTGCCTTTAGCCATATGGT
The DNA here is from genome assembly GCA_019843965.1 of Rhynchomys soricoides. Taxonomy (NCBI): domain Eukaryota; kingdom Metazoa; phylum Chordata; class Mammalia; order Rodentia; family Muridae; genus Rhynchomys; species Rhynchomys soricoides. The sequence goes on along the minus strand of JADRCH010000060.1, from coordinate 6,654,361 downwards.
TATCTCTGGTGTTAGCTGGTCTTACTGTCTCTGACTGTGGCTTGTCTTTCCTGCAAGCCTCGGTGTCTATACACCTTGAAGACCAGTTCTCTCTGAGAGGAATTTGGGTTTGGAGTGCTCTGGTACAAGATCAGTTCTGGGGTGCAGAAAGAAACCAGAAGGATCTTGTCCCCAGCTGTCCCTTGGTTCCTGTGTCCTGATGTCTCTGCAAGGGTCCCTCTTGATCCAGTGAATTTTAACAGAAGTGGTGGTCTTGCCTATGTTTGAAGATGTGTTGGCACTCCTGGGATACCAGCTCTTTCCTGGAACTATTTGAGTATGAGCCCTGTGTGGTGTCATAGGATCCTCTCCCCATCCTCCAAAAGAAACCAGAAGATCACTCCTCAGTCCCTGTGTCCTGGGGATTCCAGGTGGGTCTCTGGGCAAACAGGCTTGCCCATACTCTTGGGAGTGTAGCTTTCTCCTGGCACTATTTGGCTATGGAGCCCTGGTGGCCCAGGCAGAGGTCTCCAGCCACAGATGGACAGATCCACTATTTTTTATGAACCCACAATTTAATCCCTAGAATGCTCTGATAAGTGTTTTGGTTTGAACAAAAATAAAATTTCCCATACTCTTATAGTTCGTTGAACATTAGCTCTCCAGAGAGAGGCACTATCTGGAGATGTCATGAAACTTGCAGAATGTGGAACTTTATTGGAGTGAGTAGTCCCTGAGGTGTGTTCTGAGAGCTTATAGCTTCAGCTGACTTCCTGCCTGTTCACTCTGCTCTATGTCATCTCTCAGCCTCCTGCTCCTACCAACAGGTCTTCCCTGCCCTTAGAACATCTAGTTCTCTGGAACCATAAGCCCAAATAAATTCCCCCTTAAATTGATTTTGGTCTTGGTATTTTATCATGAGAGAAAAGTAACTAATGCACTCAGGTTGCTTTCTAAACTTATCTTTTCCTCTTTCTTTTTTGTACTGTGATAGAATCTATGGCCTAATAAGTGCTGGGAAAACACCCTACAACTGAGTTATGTCAGTTACTTCCACCTTCCAGGCCTTATGTTTTATTTTGAGAAAGGGTCTTACTAAATTTCCCAGGCAGCCCTTGAGCTTGGAACCTTCCTGTCTTAATTTTCCTAATAGGTGGAATTACAGTCCTATACTACCAGCTCCACAATCTAAGTTGTTTTAAAGGATATTTGATTGTAGAACTCCATCCATCCAATTCTCCTGATTGGTCCTACTCCAGCACACAGAGAACTGGAAAGAATCTATGTTTTAAACAGAAAATATACCTATTAGATACGACAACTGAAGTCTTTGGGAGTTAGAAGTCCTGGAACCCTGAGGTCTTAGTGCCATCTCCACCACTCACCACCCTCATGACTGGACACAACACTGGCTTCAACCTCTATCATACCCATGAAATGGGAACTCACATCAAAAAAGGACAAAACCAGAACCATCCAATGAGCCTTGGGAAAATGCTAAGAAATTGTGAAGGGAACTCCTGATCTATGGGTCACATTTATAGGTCTAGGAAGATAATGTAAGAAAGTCAACAACTGGAGTGAGATAGGAGGAAGTGATAGGGATTAATTATAATAAACTAAGAAAGTCTGGCTTTAGTTCTGTTCTAGCTCTGTGATGACTATGGACTGTGGTGTCTAGATTTCTCCCATTGCAAATAGAGACAGGAATGTAATGTTTTATGAAACATACTCTGAATTTTCAATCTTAACAATTAACTCATGTGTTTTAGCAGTAAATAGGCCCCAAAGCATAGAATCTTAGAGTTGGGAACCATAGTTCAACTGTACGATCCTTTCATTTTGTAGAAGGAAAACTGAAGCTCAATTCTGATTTCATTAAACATTTAATAAAGGAAGTCATGTAAGGATGAGAAAGAACAACAACTTGTATGCAGTAGATGGCCATTTGGTTTGAAATCATGCAGAATTATGATATTTGTTAGCCATATAAATAGGTCTGAGGGTATGTGGGAACAGGACCAAGGATGGGAGGTGAGAAACATGGGAATCACATGATGAATCTCGGACTCAGACTCCAGAGACCAGCATCAGGGTGCAGATATGTTTATTGTGAGATACATAAGCTTATATACAGTGTTTAAGCCAACCACAAATCCCTAAATTCTTGGCCAATCCTAGCTCTCCACACTGTTACCATGCCCCCAAGGAAAGTCCTGCCTGATGAAGTTACTCAGGAGCAGCAGGGGATGGGGGAGCATCATCACCTGTTAGGACTTCCCTGAAGACAGAGGAAGTAGCCATTGTCCTAGCCTTGGTTCCTTTGCTGTCTCACTGGTGTTCCAGGAGGCATCTTAGATGTAATGCCATGTGCAGCAGATCAGGACTCTTCCAGGAGTCACAGGAAACTGTGGTGCCTCGCTCTCCGTCTCCATTTTCCTTCACAAAGTTGACTTCCTCATTCTCCACAAGGGTGAGATATGATCCATGGGCCAGAGATGTATGCCCTCTGATTCTAATCTACATTCTTCCACCCTGGTGAGAACTCAAAAGTTTGATGAGGTGAATGGAGTACTAATATAATCCAGATATATTGTTGACTAGTTCTGAGATTTCTGGTGGCATCAGGCTCTCTTTCCTTTGAGTTCCTGCCAGAGGATGATAAAGAAAGATTACAATTCCACATCATCCATGTTCTTCACCCTGGCAGTATGACTTGACCAAAGCTCAAGGCACAGAAGAGATATCCACTGCCTCATCTTTTGTCATGCCATTAAGTACCAAGAAAACAGATACTGGGCCTGTAGAGAGATACAGGACAATTCTGTTTAAGACATTAATGTATCAGTGTGCACATAAAGAACTTAATCTTACTTCAAGAGTGCACATGAGTTCCTGTCTGCTTTCCATTTCCCTTTTCTTATCTGTTGAGTAAAGATATTCCCCCAAATGTCTGTGTTCTTTTCTCCCATAGAAAGTGATATGCTGTTGCCAAGAGACCCAGTTTCAAAAGTCAGAGCTATGAAGAATAAAAGGCATCAGGTTACACAGGAAAAATTATGTACAAGACCCTAATTGGATTATCAGTGGCCTCAAATTCAGCTTTAAGCAATTACCTAGTCTACACTCATGAAAAAAATAAAACTCAAATCAATTCTTCACCATCCTCTCCAGCAGATGGGAGGGAAAGGTTCTTTCAGTGTGTGGGAGAGTTTCTATTAATGAGGCAGAAAACAAATTCTTGGAGGAAAAAAAAACTGACATGCATCTGCACAATCCATTGGTAGAATTTTCCATTATTAAAAGTTTTTTTTTTTTTTAATCGAAGCAAGCAAGCAATTTAAATCCCCCGTTACATTTCTGTACCAAGGTCTGCAAATGATAGGTAATTTTTTTCAAATTTTATAAATTACTTCTTGTCTACTATGAATCATAGGAATCTTCAATTCAAGGCAGAAAAGATGCCAGAGTCTATGTGCCAGCCGTTGGGCTGGGCACAGAGCTGAGTGAGATTAATGAATGAGAAACTCCAAAAGTTCACAATCTTCTGAGCTCAGAGTCTAGAAAGTGAAGAAAGTCAACACAGCCGAGCTTGTCAAAATATAAAAGAGAGTCTATACATCTAAATGTCTGCAGTAAGTGCTGTAAAGCAAAGAACACAACAGCAGGTTACATGGCAGAGGTGACACTAAGGAGCACAGAAGTGTGAATAGGAGCTTGCTGGATGAAGATACCAAGTTGAGATTATGAGCAAAGAAAACAAGTGATATATTATGTAGTGTGAATATTCTGCAGGTGCAATTGACCACTGGCTCTTACAGTCCACAGGGTGACATGTAGCTCCTTTGATTAAGCAACTCTGTCAACGTTAACTTGTTGGATCCAAAAGAACCTGAAGCCCATTTGCTCAGAACTTGTACTTTACCCTTGTCATGTGCCAAGGTTCCAGGCAAGTGTGCTGCACTGGTCTCTTCATTTACTGTTACTATGGGACCTTTGCAGGACCCTCCCTTCCTGGACCTACCCTGCAGACCAACGTGTAAGGTGACAGCAGATAGTCATTTGTTATCTGTCCAGGACACAAAGTAGGAGAGGACCGATCAGAGAACCACACCTGCATAGATGGGTTTCAAGGACCACTGCTCTCCCCATGTGCATACCACGCAAGGAACAAAGCCACACTTACTAGGAATCAAACTTAAATTCCAGGAGACTGGTAGGAAACCTCTGGCCTAGGTTGCAAGTCCATCTGTTCCAAGTAAGCATGCCTGATAAATACCTGCTGAGGAATGTTCTTTGCCTTCCTAAGAAACACAAGGGCAGAAGGTGATCCAGAGGCAAAGGAGGCTAGACTGAAGAAACTTGCTCAAAAAGCCAACAACTAGCTGAAAGGAGCCCTCAGATCACAAGCCAGGGTCTGAGTTCATGTGGGCTCTTCATCCCTAATGTCCCTGAACTTACTGTTCTATCATGTGGTTCAAAATAAGCAGCTTCCAAAGGATCACAAGGAGCTTGAATCCATGCAAAAAGCAGTTTAGGAAAACAGGCATCACAGGGCACCAGTCCCTGTGAGCCTCTTTCTTACAGTGAGACTCGAGGTGATGTAGAGACATGCCTGGTCTCCTGGGACTCTTTCCTTATCCTCAATGTGATCCTCTCCCTCTCTTTGTACAAACAGGACAATGTACAGTCCCCAGATCTTAGGGGCATGGTTTGGGCCAACTTTAGAAAGACTACAGAATCCTGACTCCATATTACATTAACATCGTGGGACTGGAAGTCCCACAGCTATAAAAAGGGATTTATTCATTCCTCTTGTATTTCTTGAGCATCTAAAATGTAGACAACACACAGAATTCATGGTCAACAACTCAAGCCTAGACCCTGCCTCATTAAACCTATAATCTTTCAGGAAAGAAAATATGAAAAATCCATCATTACAATCTATTTCCTTAGTGTTTGTACAGAGGACCTATAATTCTTAGGCCAGGAGGGAAATTCTCTGCATCTAACAGCTGAGAATAAGCTCAGAATGAAGCTTCTAATGGGATCAGCCTAAGATTAAGAGAAGGACCAAAGGTCAAGTTTACTGAACTCACTGTCCCTTGCCTCTAAAATGAGTGAAAGACAAGGCCTATTTTCCAGGTTTACTTCCTTTTTTAGAATTAAATGAGATGGTGCCCGCTCTAAATACTGTACATAGTAGATGTTCAATTCATGCTCATTCCTGTCTTCTGCAGCCATGCATGCAGATGGAAGCACACTGTAAGGGCTAGACTTGGTACAGTGATCAGGAAAATAAACAGTTACCACAGCAACCTTTTCTCTTTCAGTCAGTTGCTTGGCATGTATAGTAAACCTGATCATACATGAGAACCAGGATGAACCCCTAACAGACTTGAATTAAAACATAGAAAAATCTAGTTCCCATCACAGCTATGTGGCCCTGAACCTATCTAGCCAATTTTATTTTCACTTTTGAGCCTGGTGAGGCTATTTGTCCTGTTAATTATTGTCGTAAAGAACAGAATTTGACAAAACAAGTAAATTATAAGCCATGGAGAGACACCCAGGTGGAAGTAATTAATGCTCTCAGAGCCCTAGTGATCGCTATTGTTCAGAAGCTGGGTAGCCACAGTAAATGAAATCTGTGATGAAACATGGGTGCCACACCTGAGGACAAAAGCTACTCTCAGTTTCGTTAGTGTGAGCACAACAGAAAGATAACAGTCATCCTGGTCAGAGAGATTCCCATTAAAATCCTACACTCTGCCTTGTCACCTTGGTGAAGTTAATGTCATTGGCCCTCCAATCCATTGTCTGTATTGTGGGGCAGAGCAGTGCATTCTCTGTAGATTCATTCTGAAGTGTCAGGAGAGACTCCAGGTCAAATGCTTGAAGTATGGTGTGAGCTGAAAGTTCAGATCCTGAGGAGTGAGATTAGACTCTTTGCTGCACATCTGATGCATGAGATACCAGGATTTTCCCCCTTTCTTTTTTAAAAATGTATACACATTGCAGCCTAGGATGGTCTAGAACTCACTATTTAGCCCAGGCTGTCCTTGAACTTGCAGTAATTCTCCTGCATCAGCCTCTTAGGTCCTGGTATCACCCAACATAAGCCACCAGCCCCCTCAGTTCCATTTGCTTGATTTATGGTTTTCACATTAAGCAAGTATTCCACACTGAGCTGCATCTCTAGCCCTTGTACTTAACTTTGGGATAGGTCTTGCTGAGTTGCTATGGCTAGCCTTGAATTTGTCTTGTACCCTAGACTTGCCTGAAACTTATCCTTCAGCTTCTGTCCCTCACACACTGGGGTGACAGGCACACACGACAAGTTTTCAGCTTCTTAGAGACTGCACCAAGCATTCCCTGGGCCAGTATTCACACAGTATTCACATTTCTCTCTGGAGGCACTGCTCGGTGACAAGCATCAGTAGGTCTGTCCCATCAGCAGCAGCCACTTGGGCTCCTTCTCATCAGATTGTCTTTGACCCCAGTTCAGGTAGGGAATCCATTTTCTTGGCTTCAGCCAGCCCTCAATCCATGTCCTTAGGCTTGACTTCTCTAATCCAGTTTGATGTCCTCCTTTGTCTTCTCCTTATTGCCCATAAAAGCTGAAGTCCCATGCACAGGACCTCCCTGCTACCTCACAGCCTCAGAGGTCTTCCTGCTCCTGCTATGCCACAGCTTAATCTATTTGTTCCTAAAGACACTGCCTACTTCCTGCCTTTCAGCCTGTTCCTCTGGGAATGGATCTCCACACTTTTCCTTAAATCTCGTTCTTTACCCAACTTAGATGTTCTAGCTCCTTTGTCTTCAAGAAGCAACAGGTCTGACCTGGTCTCTCCACCAACAGACATATCCAGCAGTGCTGTGTCTCTATTCCATGGTTGCTGACAAATGCCCAGGCTTTATCTTCAACTCTGCTCCATCATTCTTTCCCTGGGACTTGGCTGCATTGCACTGTATTGTAGAGACTGTTCTATCATCTGAGACTCTACTATACCACTGGGTCCCTGTTACTTGTAGCCTTAGACTGTTAACTATACTCCTGATTCCCTAAAAGGTTTAAGATCAGATAATGAGCTACTGATTTGTCCCTTTGAAAGGATATCAGTACTGTCCTCATGAAGGCAAGGAGCCATCTGTCCCTGGGAATGCCATGGGGCCAAGGGACCAGAAGGAAACTAGGCTCTTGTCAGAGCTATATATAAGACTTGAACCAAGAGAAAATCTGTAGTCAAGCATGGATGGAAAGTAAAAATCTTTGAGCACCAGGCCAGCCTGGACATCTTCTCAAGCCAGAGGAAAGCCAGAAAGAAAAGCTAGAGAATGAAAGTGAGGCCAGAAACTTCTTACACATGGAGCCAACTGCAAAGTGGGACCCAGGCAGCTAGGACTGGAGGAGTCCACCAGGCCCCTGCCTGCACCTGGCATGTCATGGTGTTTATAAAAGAAGGCAAAGTTAAGATTCTAAGACAGCTTCCTCGTGGATAAACCCAGGGTCATTCCCCAGGACTCCTCCTCAAATAACTGAAGATTGGTCCTCCAGACCTGAAGCTCTCTCCTCTTTGACATCCTCTAAACCCTATGCTTCATTACATCCACTGTCCCCAATTTCCTTTTTCCTCTAGGACAGTACAGTAGTTCTTGATCTCTCTGATGCTGTAACATTTTGATACAGTTCTACATGTTGTGGTGATCGCCAACTGTAAAATTATTTCAGTGCTATTTCATAACTGTAATTTTGTTACTGTTATGAATCATAATGTAAATATCTATGTTTTCTGATGGGCTTAGGTGACCCCTATGAAAGGGCCATTTTACCCTCAAGGGGGTCATGATGCACAGGCTGAGAACCACTACTCTGAAATTTCCAGAGTCAGTGAGATCACTAGGCCAGCAGATAAAGAAGCTAGGTCGCTGGTCTTCTAACCCTGGAATTATCTAACTTTGCTTGGTTCATTTCTTTTGAAAAATAGACTAGAAGCAACAAATGGAATTAGGATCCTGCATTTCAAAGAACAAAACTCAACAGGAGTAGTAGCACACACCCGTAATTCTATAACTTAGAAAACTGAGTTGGAAAGACTGGACTCGGGGCCAGCTAGAACATGGTGACTTTAAGAAAAGCCTGTATAAAGCAGCAATGCATCCAAAAATCTATCAAACACCTTGCATGAAACAGGACCTATACAAATACCATGGAGAACTATAATACAGTACCAATAGATCTCCCTACCCATGGGAAGCTCTCTAGATTAAAACATGACAGGAAGTTGGACAATTTCATACACAATAAAACTAGTATCTCATTGGGTATTAGATCACAGAGAAGATGCTCTTCAGAGTCCTGATGAACATCTAATAGCTAGCAGTTGTTTTCTTTTCTGTTTGTACTAAAACTAGACATTTCTGTAGCTGCTGATGCTGTATTTGCAAAACTATCAGCTTTCCCATCAATCCCCTAGCTTGTATGGTCTCTGAATTATTTAATGCTACATTCCAAGAGGCTGTGAATAATGGAATGGGGTGTAAATAATCTTATCTCTGTCTCTACATGTAGGGATTGTGACGGGGCACCTAACAAGGCTCAGAGCTGCCAGATTCGTACAACACCTGCACATGATTAAAAGCCAGACCAGATGCCCTTAGATAACTGCTATTCCCCAGTGAGTAAAAGAAATGAGCAAGTGCCTCATCATATTTCCCTTGTGGAGAGAAGCAATTATACACCAGGTTTCAGGTTCAAATGCCTCCAAGATAATTATAGTTCTGCTTTTGAATTGTACTGAGGCTGAAAGATTACTCAGTTCTTTTACCTGCCCAAGGGATAGGCAGGTTGGCTTTCTTAAGTGACACACAAAGACAATGAAGCCTAGGGAATTAGACAAGTAGCTAAAATGAACATGGAACATGGCTGGGTCCCAGGAATACTGACTGTTCTGCATGCTTTTCTCCATGACAAGGCTAGATGTGCACCTATGAATCTTCATTTGCTTCCCAGTCATTGTGCAGTATGAATGTGACCTGCTCACACAGCAGGTTCATCTCTGAGTTTCAAGCAGATTGTTGTGTGGGCAAGAGAATCCTGTTTTCTTCAAGTCCCATAATAATAGTGTCAGACACTTGACCTACTTAAGTAAAGTGGGCCACTGAAGTAACTCTTCTGAAGACACCCAAGAAAGTTGGCACTCTTTCAATGGGAAGACCCCAACACACTACTGTGTATTGGAAACAAGCTTTACACCAAGAATCAAGAAATCTAAGAACATGGAATGAGTTCTGGCTTTAACATCTTGGAGAAGTATCATCAATCTAAGGGCCTATATTCGTGCTCAATAAAATGGGCTAGTAACAATTCTTTGCACAGTGTTGCTGGCTGAACAAAGGGGAACCATGTATGTGGGAGGAAGTGTTATATTCATTACCTATAATCCTTGGAGTGTAAGACAAGTGGTCAAGGGTCTATAGAAATTTTGGAGACTCTCCAGTCATCTTAGAGACAAAGATTTAACAAACTCAGAAATGTGGCTCCCCAAATCTGATTCACAGAGTGTCCAGATTAATAAAAATATTTTCATTTTGATGATGCCAAAGATTGTTCTAATTTTCAAAATCACCCATCACAAAACATGTTGGTGGAAGAAACTGTGGTCAAAACTTATGGAAAGATTAAAGTTTCCCAATACAATCTTCACGCTCCTCTCAGTGAGATTGTATTTATCCTTGGTTTTCATTCTTCTCTGTGGAGCTCAGAGTGTCCCACCATGGGTAGCCTGAAATAGAGCAAGGATCTGTGTCTCTGTGGATATCTCAGGTCCTCCCTATGGCCACCTAAATAGGACATCTAGCTCCATAAACCACACAGGCATCACTAAGAAGGTAGGTAAAGAACATTTAAGCTAATTAAAGAAAGCAGGGTTATTATAAGAGTATATATTCAAAAATAAGAAAATCCAGTATAGCGGAGGGATGGAACATTACTTAATTGGGAGAACAATTGTGAAGAACTATTACCAGAATAGATTCAATGCCAGACACCCTACTGCTTAAGCATCAAGACAAGAATAGCTTCCCTGAGCTTGATCAATGATTCTGCTTGCTCTACAAGGCTATGAAAGAGCTTTGCCATAAGATGGGAAAGTCCTAAGCAAAATGAAAGACTTGCTCCACTGATTCTCACTTTTTCCTCTTGTCCTCTTCCATTTTTACTGGACTGTGATTATAATGCTGATACTTTTTTGAGCATCATAAAGGAACAAAATGTAACTCATTTTTCTTTATTTACCCAAAAATTTCTTAAACATATCCATTTCACCATAGTGATCTGCAAATAGATATCTTGAAAAAAAAAAAAACTATTTGAAAGTGTGTTTCTTCTCTGCCTCATGAACTTATTCTTCCTCCTAATGCTTTTTCAGATTATAAAACCACAATGCTTGTCTGAGGAAGCAAGTAAGGAGATAAGGAGTTACTTAGACCCTTCCAAATCCGTCACATGTGAAATCCATTAACCATAAGTCATCAGTTTCTGAGTCTTCAATTAGTTGCTTGATATCTATTGAGTTTTATACACGTGATGAACTCTTTCAACTCTTGTTAAGTTGCAAGTTGGAAGTTGACCAAAATGGACCTAACACTTATTTTTATGGATTCCAATACAACACCATTCCTTCTAGTTCTGTAACTTGGCCTTGGGGTTCTCCTCCATAAGCTTTGGAGTTCTCATCTAAAACATAGAGAAAAATAGAACTTGTTTGAATGAAGATTAAAAATATGACCTAACCCATACAAAGCATTTAGAACACAGTATATGCCCTGTACCTACTGTCAGATTGACATCAATTATGCTAAGATACATCCCATGTATTAAAGAACGGAGGCTACATTATGGTGCTATCATGACCTTAGATATTTCTATTTAAACTCATAATACACTCTCAAGCCACAGCTCCACTGAGTTTTGAGTTTTGGCGGAATGCTTTATGATCTTTCTAGAAACCAAAAACTACTATTAGTCCATATCACCTACCTCTCTACTTACATGGAATGCTACTACAAAACAGTGTGTCAGTACCACTTGAGTTATAACAGTGCAATTGCTTTCTAACCATACCTACCATTAGCCATTAACAGCCCACACTGTGGCAGAGGCACGAGTCATATGGCTCTTATGATCTGGAGCTGCTTCCCTTGATGCATGAAATAGAACCCGAAAATTATCTCTTTTACAATTTCTTTCACTATGTAATCTACATTAGTCTACATCACTTGTATCTAACAGACATTGAGTTGAATCCTTCCTTGGATTTTTAAGTAGCAAAGATAAGAAAGGTAATTTTGTGCAATTAACCGAATAGTGGAGAAATTGAGCCAGCCTTCCATTGACATGGACTAGCCTCACAGTCCATCCATTAGAAGATATTATTATGACTACCTTATGTGTATGTCATCTGGCTCTGCCTTGTGCTCTTGCTCTTTCCTGTCCAGCCTCCTTTGACAAACCAGGGGTATTGTTCAAATAATTTGCTTTTCAAGTTATCATTAAAGAACTCCAATTATGTCAGCTGTCTCTAGTTTTTCTCAACAATCTGTAAAAACCACTATGACCTGACTTCTGCCAGCATCTTCATCATAAACTGGCAACTTACCCTCTACTAACAGAGCTTGTCTCATAGCAATTTTTCTACTCTGTCATCAAAAATATAAACATTTTGCTAATGTTCTCTTCCTCTTCCTGAGAAGACAAAATGGCAGAGATAAAACCCTACATTTTGAAGAATGGAAAAAACTTAGCAAAGAGACTTCTGATGGGAAATGGTAAATGCAGATATTAACAAGAGAATATAGTGTTAGGAATTCTGTGAGGAGTCAAGACTAGGAAAAGGAAGGGTTTATGACATGATGAGAGATATTTGAAATGGATTCTCTCAAGGATTCAAGGTGAGATCTTGAGATCAAGGATTATATTGTGAGATCATGGAGGCTTTATTAAGAAGAGTACTGACAGAGAACCAAGGAAGGACAAGTACTATGTCAAAGCCAGCCTAAGATAGGCCCGAGAGGACCAGGAGAAGCACAGTAGGAAAGCCAACCTGAAGATACAGGAGGAAGGGAAAGACCAATGAAGCGAGCGAGGTGAGGAGAAGGAAGGAAAAGATAGATATTATCAAAATCAAGTGCAGGAGTAGCTATTGGAAGAGACAAAACTCAGGAAAAGAGTAAGAGTGAAGAGGGGTGATCTCTTGATGTCTGCCTGTCATTGTCTCATTCAGCAAAGCACATCATGCTGACATTCTCTTCTTCAGGCTTCTGTGCCAGCCTTTCTTCTTTTTTTCTCCCAACTCCTAGTGAAGTTATAGGCTTATTTTGAAGACATTCTGTCTTATTTTCCCTTCCTTTTGATATGATAAAATACTCTGACAAAAGCAACTTAAGGAAAGGGGGTATATTTGTCTGGCAATTCCAAATTACAATCCAACATTGCAGGTGTATCAAGATGGTAGGAACTTGAAGCAACCGGTCACATGCCATCTGCAGTCAATAGCAGAGAACAATAAATTAATGTATTTATGGGTTCAACTTGCCTTCTTTACTCTTGCAGAAATCAGAATCCCTTGCCTAGGGAATGGTACCACCCAGAGTGGGCTGTGTTTTTCCATCTCACTAAATGAACTCAAGATAGTATCTCAAAGACACACCCTACAAGCCAACCTAATCTAGTCAATTACTCACTGAGACTCCTTCTTAGTGATTGTAGACTGTTACAAGTTAAACATCAAAATGAAGACTTGTACATCCCTTTGCCATCTGCATATTGTATTTCATCCCTGAATTTCCCAAGATTACTGTGTATAACTCCACCAGTGCACTTGGAAGTTGCTTTATATTAACAATCCTTTCTTAATATTTTGATCACTGAGTATGAAACCTTTATAGAAGGACAGAAAACATATTTACATCTTCATCAGAACTGTTGGTCCACACAGAATTGCCATGCTCCAAACATTTCAGAAATGACTAAAGCCAAACCCACAAGTTGAATCATGGCCTCCGGATGTTTTCCTTCTTTGTAAGCAAAACATTTAATTTATCTGAGTTTCAAATACTTAGTCTGTCTATATAAATACAAAATCCAATTTTGTACTGATGGAATACTGGATATGAAAGTGCTTTAGAGAATTAAAAAAAAACATGATTAAAACAGTATGTGTTATCATCTTTGCATTATGTCTTACAGGGAGTTGAATCCTTCAGTCCAATTAGTCTCAACAAGAATATCCACAGTGTAAGAAAGCTTTAATTTGGGTTTTTGGACATTTAGCAAGGTGTCAAAGTGGCACAGTAATGCTTGGAGTTGATATGAAATTCCTAAACAGTCTTGGAACCTAAATCAAAAATCACTTCATTCACTGATTTGGCCATGAATGCTTACTTGTCACCCACTATGCATCAAGCACAAGAGATACAAGAATAAGAAAGTCAAGGAAAGAGGAAGGAAAAGAAGAAACTTGTAAGTCAATAATGACAGTTCCATAGCTAACAGTGGACATAGTTGGGGAGCTTCTAAAAGGGGTACATGTGAACAAATGTTGGGAAGAGGTCAAGAGCTAGTTATAGACCAGGGTAAAGGAACAGCAAGGACCAAGTGATGGGCCTGCATAGATTTAATGGGTGTCCCCAAAGACATTGTGGATAGGCACAGAACAGATAGCGTCTATTCTAAGGAAAGGTTTGAAATTCCCCTCTTACAGTTAGATTATAATATATAAGAGTCTTCCCATTTGGAGATTTGCTCCAAGGTCTAGTTATCTGTCCTTGCTACCACTAAAGAGTCAAGAATCAAACTTCTGTAAATTCTATAGATATAAGAAAATAAGTTGTGCCAACAATTAAACGCTCAAAACTGCCTCTTTTTCTCTCTCTCCATTTAAGTCTAGAGATGAGAATACAAACACACACACACACACACACACACACACACTTTTGGTTACAGGCTGGAAAAATTCAGAACCAGGAGAACACTACTAAGCCATATAGGGATTTGCAGCTTAGAGAAACTATGAGATAATTTGTTTCTTCTTTAAAATTCTTCTTTAAAAAGGGGAAGCAAGCAAGCCAGTAAGTCACATCCTTCCATGGCCTCTGCATCAGCTCCTGATTCCTGACCTGCTTGAGTTCCAGTCCTGACTTCCTTTTGTGATGAACAGCAGCATGGAATGAAAGAATTCAAGAAGCTAGACTCCAAAGATCCAAATAACCTTATCAAAAAATGGGGAACAGAGCTAAACAGAGAATTCTCAACTGAGGAAACTCTAATGGCTGAGAAGCACCTAAAGAAATGTTCAACATCCTTAGTCATCAGGGAAATGCAAATCAAAACAACCCTGAGATTTTACCTCACACCAGTCAGAATGGCTAAGATCAAAAACTCAGGTAACAGCAGATTTTGCGAGGATGTGGAGAAAGAGGAACACTCCTCCATTGCTGGTGGAATTGCAAGCTGGTACAACCACTCTGGAAATCAGTTTGGCAGATCCTCAGAAAATTGGACATAGTACTACCTGAGCACCCAGCTATACCACGCCTGGGCATATACCCAGAAGACACTCCAACATGTAATAAGGACATGTGCTCTACTATGTTCATAGGAGCCATATTTATAATAGCCAGAAGCTGAAAACAACCCAGATGTCCCTCAACAGAGGAATGGATACAGAAAATGTGGTACATTTACACAATGGAATACTACTCAGCTATTAAAAACAATGACTTCATGAAATTCACAGGCAAATGGATGGAACTTGAAAATATCATCCCGAGTGAGGTAACTCAGTCACAAAAGAACAAACATGGTATGTACTCACTGATAAGTGGATATTAGCCCAAAAGTTCGGAATACACAAGATTCAATTCACAGACCATATGAAGTCTAAGAAGAAGAAGACCAAAATGTGGGTGCTTCAGTGCTTCTTAGAAGGGTGAACAAAATACTCACAGGAGGAAATATTGAGATAAAGTGTGGCACAGAGATTCAAGGAAAGGCCATCCAGAGATTGCTCCACCTGGGGATACATCCCATATATAGCCACCAAACATGGACATTCTGTGGATGCTGGGAAGGGCTTCCTGATGGAAACATGATAAGCTGTCTCCAGAGAGACTCAGGCAGACCTTGACATATACAGAGGTGGATGCTCACAGCCAACCATTGTACTGAGCATGGGTTCCCAGATGGAGGAGTTGGAGATGGGACTGAAGGAGCTGAGGGGGTTTGCAGCCCCATGGAAGGAGCAACAGTGTCAACTGGCCAGATGCCCCCCCCAGACCTCCCAGAGACTGGACCACCAATCAAAGAATATATATGGAGGGACCCATGGTGCTGGCCACATATGTGGCAGAGGAGGGTCTTGTTGGACATCAGTGGGAGGGGAGGCCCTTGGGCCTGAGGGTGTTCAATGCCCCAGTATAGGTAAATGCTAGGGAGGGAAGACAGGAGTGGGTGGGTGGGTGGGTGAGCACCTTCATAGAGGCAGGGGAGGGGGGATGGGATAGGGGCTTTCCAAAGGGGAAAACATTTGAAATGTAAATAAAGTATATATAAAAAAAAATAAGAAGCAAATACATGGGGAAACCTTTATAAACAAACAAAAAAAGAGTAAGTGCTAACTAAGCTTTTTTTTTTCTTTTTTTTTTTTTTTTTTTTTTTTGGTTTTTCGAGACAGGGTTCTCTGTATAGCCCTGGCTGTCCTAGAATACTCTTTCTTGTTCATGAGCCTTTAGCCATCCTGCCTCTCTCTTCATATGTGAAGCTACATGACCAATCCCTGCTTCTTCTTATGCACTTTCCTCTTCCAGAATCACATACAACACTATGAGCATCTCAGCCTCCCATGGTACTCTGTTTTAAACTTCATCATCCTACCATAATCTCATAATCTCCCCTTGGTATCTCGTATCTCACTTCCTCGTGATCCTTTTTAAAGATAAGAACTATGTCATATTCTCCTTCATGACGTGATATTTAGCATTGTGTTCAGTGTGTGGAAGTGAGATTATACTTACAACATATACACATATACACAGACTCCCTAGCCTAGAGAGCTCTGACATGAGCAAAGAGCAAAGCCTGCAGAAATCTTCCCCCAGGGAAGTATATCCATGTATAATTTTATTCCACTTAAGTAGAAGATATGTAGGGAATTGTTCAAACCTTTTGCTTTAAAAAAATAAAAACTAAAAAACAAGAGAGAGCCTGTAGTTCTCTTCCAGGCATAGATATAGCCCTTCTGCTTGGCACCCCAAGCCACTCCTGGGGAAATTTTGCAGCTGTCTTCACTTCTGAGTAGTCACCTCCATGGCTTCTGAGCAGTCTTCCTGAGCGATGGAAGAAGAAGAAGTGGCTTTGACAGTATTTGGATGTAGAGAAAGAAGCTGTAATTGACAGAGATTGGAACCTTTCCCTTTAGCTTAGAGAAAGCACAGGAGAAATACAGCTGGGAGCAGGATGTGCTTTACAAGCCCATGAGTCCCCAGAGGGCCCTGGTAGAGCAGAGGAGAGAGGGGGAGGGCAGTCACACCCTAATGTTTCTTCACAGCCTTGTTTCTTCCTCTCTCAGAAGACCTGTACTCTTCTTGGGTGAAATCATATAAGTGAGACAAAACCATACACTTGTTGCAAAGAATCAGAGGGTGAGGATTTGAAATTTCAACTCAGACTCTATTGCTTGCCTGTTATGTGGCCCAAGGCACATCAACAAGTCTTGCAAAAAACCCAGTTTCCTATCTAAGAGTGGGACTGGCTGTCTTTGCTTTGGATAGTGTAGATATACAAGACAAAGTCTGCATTAGGCCTGGTGGATATTTCAATATCAGTTTCAAGTCTCCCTGACAACTTCTTAACACTATATAGCAGCTACAACAACCTAAAGGCAAGCACCTTCCTCAAGGAATCCAGCTGCTGCATGAAATAGTGCTCTGAAGTGAGAAAAACTCCAATGTGCAAAGTGTGATCACATTGGGAAAAAATACAGAATGAAAAACACCAGCACTAGACAGGAAATTGCCATGCCCAGGAGCCTGCTGTGTTACTGGTATGCACATGTCTACAGCACCCCAGAGCCTCAGCATCCGAAACTCAGGAATTATTGATGTTTTAATACTTTCTCCTTGGTTCAAATGAGAAAGCCAAGGATGGCATTGAAATGGCTGCCAGACTGCTTCAATGGAAGACTATGCATTACCTTTCTCTGTAGAATTCCTAATTTATCACATTCCATATAAGATCTCTTTGATCATTCTAATCAAGGAAGAATTATCTAAACTAGTGGTTCTCAATCTGAGGAGTCACAACGTCTTTGAGGGTTGACAGGGATCACCTAGGAAATATGGATGCAACAAAATTACAGTTATGAAATAGCAAAAGGAGTCACCATAACACAAAGAATTTTATTAAAAGATTGCAGCATTAGAAAGGTTGAGACCCACTGACCTAGACTATCCAAATCTCTTCCCTGATGTGTCTCCCATTCCAAAGCCACCACACTCATTATTCCATCCTAACTTCCCTAACTCTACGTCAATAAAGCAATCCAAAACACACCATATAAACCCAAACCATTGACTCCTGCACCTGAGCTGTGCAGAGGTAATTGAGCTCTAGGTGCAGCTGAGTCTAGGTGTACATGGATGATGTCGGTGGATTAAGATTACACAGTCTCAGAGGCTCCCATTAATTTAGTTGTTCCCAGTCTGAAGTCTTCTCTAGCAGAGCCAGCACCTCCCTTTACCCTCCATTCTGAACAAAACCCGAAGCACATATGGAACACTGACACTACGAAGAATATCCTAAAGAGGTGGTTTCTGTGAGAATCCCTTCCCACTGTGCCCTCTCCCTTCCTGAGGTATCCAATGCACATTCACAGCCATTCTCTCTCTTGCACAATGGCCTCTCCTCCCTAGCCAAGAGCTGCAGTGTTCTAACATCTCAAAGGACAGATATGGGTAAAGTCTGATGGAGTAGACATGGAGTTTTCTCTAAAAGTGAGAATCTGTTACTAGGTGCAATTTGTCAGCTGTCTTTATTGAGAGAATGAGGGTTTGTGTGCATGTGTGCATGTGTGCATGTGCGTGTGTGTTCATGTGTATTCAGGGGCATATTCATATGTGTCAATATTGTTTCTTAGGCACTTTTCACCCTTCATGTTTTTTGAGACAGGGTCTCCCTGATCATCTGGAACTAAAACAATATGTCAAGGCTGGTTGGCCTGTGAGTTCCAGAGATCAACCTGAACAGCCTACACTGTAACTATAACATTCCCAGATTGTTTTATTATGTGTGCTGGGAATGAACCTCAGGTCCTTACACTTGCAAGACAAGCACTTTATCAACTGAACCACCTGCCTGGCCTTGCCTTTAACCAAGCCAATCACTAGTTGGGCATCAGTAGTAAGGCAGTGGCTATGGGTATGAGGAGAAGCAGGGGCGGCATAGTGTGGGATGGCACACTATGACATCCAAACTTGACAACACTGTGGTCCTCCCCTGAGATGGACACAGAAATATCGTATTCGGAACCCTGGATCATCTCTGGAAAAAATTAAGCTCCAATCTCAATTTAGAAACTGTTGATGTTCAATGGTTGTAGGACTTGTCTGGTCTCTATGGGTTGTGGCACAGAATTGGCTGGTGGTCACCAGCAAGCAGGCTCTATTATTGGGGTAGAACTTGCCAGTATGCCTTTTCCGTCTCCTGGATCCAGAATTTACTAGCTCTCTTTGGCCTTTGGTTCTCTCCTAGCCCCTGTATGGATGGACAAGGCAGGGCACATGTGGGCTTCTGTTCTCTGTTCTAGCCCCTGAGTGGGTAAATAAGTCATGGTCCATGTGTTCAACAGGCCTGTTTTCTTTTCATTCATGGAGGAGAAGTAGAAAGATCCACTTTAATCTGGGTTAGCAGCAATAATCTCCAGCTAACGCTAACAAAGATCTTACAGTTTACAGATGAAGGAGTATATGTCCACACTCCAAAAGGATTCTTTCTCATCTGCCTCTGAGCTTTACTGGGTAACTCCACAGCTGGAAATATGGAGACCTGTGAGAATAAATATTATAAGATTCCCAGGGATGAATCCTAGACCTCTGGGAATTCTCTTTTCTTTGATAGGCTGGGAAAAACAAGGGCAAAGCCCAGGATAGCCTCACTGGCAGGTAGTTGCCCAAAATTGATAATGTCTGTGTCTCCTCTAGGCCTAGTATGACTTGCATTCTCAGACCTCCTCAGCTGCACTCTGACATGCCTACTCATGAGGTTCTTGCATGCCATAAAGGAAATGGACTTAAAGAAACTGTGCAAGTAGCTTAAGGCATAGTGTCTGTGAATGTCCACACTGACCTTCTAGCAAGATCTCCACACCCAGGTCTAATTGGAGGTGGTGTTTGTTTGTTTTATCCAGGAGGAAGAAAGCTATGGTGTGATACATGCTTCTGACTTGTCATGCATTGGCTCTGATGTACAGCAAGAGAACAAGATTTGTCCTTAAAAATAAGTAAGTTTATCAGGAGCTGGTTCTTTGAGAAAATCAACAAGACAGATAAACCCTTAGCCAGACTAACCAGAGGGCACAGAGACAGTATCCAAATTAACAAAATCAGAAATGAAAAGGGAGACATAACAACAGAAACCAAGGAAATTCTTAACACAATCAAATCCTACTACAAAAGCCTATACTCAACAAAACTAGAAAATCTGGATGAAATGGACAATTTTCTAGCAAGATACCAGGTACCAAAGTTAAATCAGGGTCAGACAAACCATCTAAATGGTCCCATAAGCCCTAAAGAAATAAAAGCAGTCTCCCAACCAAAAGAAAAAAAGAAGAAAAAAAAAAGCCCAGGACTAGATGGGTCTAGTGCAGAATTCTATCAGGCCTTCAAAGAAGACCTAATACCAATACTCTTCAAACTATTCCACAAAATAGAAACAGAAGGAACATAACTGATTCATTCTATGAAGCCACAATTATGCTTACAACTAAACAACACAAAGACCCAACAAAGAAAAAGAACTTCAGACAAATTTCCCTTATGAATATCAATGCAAAAAATTCAATAAAATTCTTGTGAACTGAATCCAAGAACACATCAAAACAATCATTCACCATGATCAAGTAGGCTTCATCCCAGGGATGCAGGGATGGTTCTATATATAAAAATCCATCAACATAATCCATTATATAAACAAACTCAAAGAAAAAACACATGGTCATCTCATTAGATATTGAGAAAGCATTTGACAAAATTCAACACCCCTTCATTGGTAAAAGTCTTGGAAAGATCAGGAATTCAAGGCCCATACTAAATATAGTAAAAACAATATACAGCAAACCAGTAGCCAACATCAAACTAAATGGAAAGAAATTTGAAGCAATCCCACTAAAATCAGGGACTAGACAAAGCTGCCCACCCTCTCCCTACCTGTTCAATATAGTATGTGAAGTCCTAGCCAGAGCAATTAGACAACAAAAGGAGGTCAAAAAAGATAAAAATTGGAAAGCAAGAAGTCAAAATAACACTATTTTCAGATGATATGACAGTATACTTAAGGGACCCCAAAATTCCACCAGAGAACTCTTACAGCTAATAAACAACTTCAGCAAAGTGGCTGGATATAAAATTAACTCAAACAAATCAGTAGCCTTCCTCTACTCAAAGGATAAACAGGCTGAGAAAGAAATTAGTGAAACAACACCCTTCACAATAGTCACAAATAATATAAAATATCTTGGTGTGACACTAACCAAGCAAGTGAAAGATCTGTATGACAAGAACTTCAAGTCCCCAAAGAAAGAAATCAAGGAACATCTCAAAAGATGAAAAATTCTTCCATGCTCATGGATTGGCAGGAGTAATATAGTAAAAATGGCCAGCTTGCTGAAAGCAATCTACAGATTCAATGCAATCCCCATCAAAATTCCAATTCAATTCTTCATAGAGGTAGAAAGAACAACAACAACAACAAAGGTGCAAGATCAGATATGCTAGGAGATGGGGTGATATACAGAGGGCCAGGAATTTAAACACAGATATGTAGCAATAGCTGATAGGGAACTGGGGGTAGCCACCAGCAAGTCCCAGATGCCAGGAAAGCAAGAGACTCCTAGGACCTAACAGGGAAGAGTTTAGCTGAAATGCCCAACAAAGGGGAAGGAGAACATGTAGAGACCATATCCAGAGGTTAGGCCCCTGGGTTGGGGTATGGGGACAACCACTCATCTCCAAATTTTTAACCCAGAATGGCTCCTGTCTAAAGGGAATATAGAGACAAAGTGTGCAGCAGAGACTGAAGGAAAGGCCATCAAGTGACTGCCCCACCTGGGGATCCATCCCATATACAGACACCAAACCAAGACACTATTTTGGATGCCAAGAAGTACTTGCTGACTGGAGCCTGATATAGCTGTTTCCTGAGAGGTTCTGCCATAGCCTGACAAATACAGAGGTAGATGCTCACAGCCAACCATTGGACTGAGCACAGGGTCCCCAATGGAGGAGTTGGAGAAAGGACTAAAGAGCTAAAGGGGTTTGCAACCCCACAGGAAGAACAACAATTACCAACCAACCAGACCCCCCAAGAGCTCCCAGGGACTAAACCACCAACCAAAGAGTACACATGAAGGGACTCATGGCTCCAGCTGTGTATGTAGCAGAGGATGGCTTTGTCAGGCATCAATGGGAGGAGAAGCCATTGGTCCTGTGAAGGCTCAATTCCCCAGAATGCCAGGGTGGTGAGGTGGGAGTGGGTGGGTGGGTGGGTGGGGGAGCATCCTCATAGAAGCAAGGGGAGGAGGATGTGATAGGGGGCTCCAGGAGGAAACTGGGAAAGGAGATAGCATTTGAAATGTAAATAAATAAAATACCCAATAAAACACAGAAATAAAAAATAAGGAATTTTTTATGTAACATTTGGCATGTTCAAGAAAGCATATAAGTGAAAGCTTGTTCAATTAGAAAGTTGATGCTGTCAGTCTTTCCCTGTGTCTTCCTGACCCTTCCAACAAAAATAAACTGAAATAAGGGACAGAAAGCCAGAACTTCACCCTTGTCCCACCTACTTTCCCAGGGAACCCTCAACCCTACGGATCCTTTCACTAACACCACTGAGAGTTGGACCTGCTGTTGCATCTCCAGCTCTTGACAGCCTTGTATATTACACTTTGCTAGGTCTGTTCGTTGTTTTTCTTTATCAGGATCTCTGCCTCCTTTCTTCTTTCCTGTCGATCTGCACTATCTTTACATTTATGAATACACATAAATCCATTTTATGTTTCATATAAAAAAGCTAGAATCTTGTATAGTGTGGGGGGTGTGCTGTCCTGAAAAATAAATGTTACAATTTCACCTGGGAGTTGTAATGTTTCCTTGTGCCATTAAAATGGTTTCCCTTCTGTATCAAGGGGCCATTCCCTGAAGAGCAAAGGTTTCTGCTTAGGTCTTGAATAATAATGTATTTTCTGTACCAAGGCCCCCGTTCTTCCTCTCACAGTTTCCCTGACCTTCAGGGTCTAGCTCTTGGGGTTCTGAACATCCCACTTGGCCTCACTTGGCCTTACCTGAGCTTCAGGATTCTCAAGATTTTTGGCTTGGGGCAGCAGCATGTTACTCTGTTCAAAATATGGTCTCGGCTGCAGTATCTGGGTGGGTAGGCCAGGTGCAGAGGGGAGATGGGTCTGCACTGGTTGAAGAGCTGTCACTGTAGGGACTGGCTTGAGGAGGACCCTTCATCTGTTAGAGCTAATGATGCCCACCTCTAGCTGACACCAGGTGGACTCCTAGGAAATATACATCTCAGAACTCAGCTGCTGCATTTTACAGGTGTGACACATATGAGCTCTGAATGGCAGACTATCTGTCACCTCACCACATCTTTACTCTTTTACCTGAATGGTGAGGGCTTTTATTCTTTACTGTGATTGGACTCTAGGATGTGTCAGATGCACACAGAAAATAGGAAACAATAGTCAGTGTGCTAGAGAGTACATGTGGCAAGCCTGGCTATGAGTCCCAGGATACTATAGAAAAGGCTCATGCTTGAAATGAGATAGCTCTGTCACCTTCAGCTATGTAAGTTGGCCACTTTCTTGATCTAGGACCTGAAAGCTGAACCTAATGGATTTCCTAGCATCTAGAGTTGGTCCATTGTGTAGAGCACACCAATGCCTAACACGGAACTACTTTATACTTAATTCAGAATAATTCAGGTTAATCCAAGTGGCTTACATTCTGGGGAACTATACGTAACTGATCCTGAATTACAAATGAACTTAGACTCTGATTATTTGCTCTGCCATGATAGGTGAACCATGACAAGAGCTGACCCTCATAGACTCCACAGGCCTATCATTTACTCTACATCTCACACCTCCAAGAGGAGTATAATGCATCTTATTCTTGGTTTTCTGACCTATCTTAGGGATATGGTGTCTTTCTCTATGGTAGACACTGGAATGTTCTACTTAATTCTATCCAGAACTCTTTTGTCCACACTCTTCATTGGGTTTTGGTCTGACCAAAACCTGAAAAGTATTCAAAAGAAGATTCCTCCTCAGGATGCGAGAGCCACTTTACTTTGTGCTGGGGAGAAGGAGGAAGTTCTGAGAGGGCATACATCCCTGTGAAGTGGGAATTAGCCAATGAACACAAGACTGGAAAATTCCTACCCAGCTACCCTACTTGGGCTTGAGTAAGCCAGAGCTGAGATGCCCAGAGCTTCCTTTGGTATCAAGCTAGAACTGATCTTAAGAATTATATGAGGTGCCACCCATACTTGGCTTTTCCCTTCTCCACCGCCATACTGGTTTGACCTGAGCACTTCTGTCTATATTCTACCTGCACAAAAATTATTTCTAAACCTACTACTGGGAAACACAACTCAAAACATCCTCTTGTCCCATAGCCCCTCTCACAAGGAAGGGATGCCCAGACTAGATGGCCTCCCAAACTCTGAGCAACCTCTATACCATACTGGATCTTCTGTGAAATGACCCTGCTGCCAAACTCAAAAAAAAAAAAAAAAGTATTTGCCATCCAAACCCAGAAGGACCAGGAAATGCTGATATTCCTGTCTGCAGGCCCAATGGCACAGGCAAAGCATACAGTGTTTTCTGTGGGCTGTGCAACAGTCACAATATCCCTCAAATCCTCCTTCCTTGATGGTTCATGCAGGAGATTTTGTGATCAGAGTTTTAGTTGTTACTTCAGCATTCTAGTTAAAGCTGTTACCTCATCTGCTAGAATTTGACTTGAATAACAGACTTTCATCATCTATAAGATGAAGATAATATCACAGTATTGAAGGCTCGGAAGCAAGACACAGGGCTGCCAAAAGCTACTGAAATGAAGAAATTCCCTTTGTCACTAAGACTTCGCCGGGGATCTTCCTATACATAGAACTAGCTCTGACAGTCCATTGCCACACAGCATCCTTAGTGTTGATGCAAATGAGGTATGAAAACACACTGGGTCTGTCCTCTGGGATCCTAAATAGTATGGGTATCTAGTCATACTATAGCAAAAAATAAGGAAGCTCCAGAGGAAAAGGGAATTTAGAGAGGCATATCCAGTATAGAGGAAAGGAGAAAGCATTCTAGAAGCTAGAGTATCTGAGCAAGCCTGAAATATTTATAGGCTTTATTCTGAGAGCAGGAGGGGGAGTGGATCCTGAGCAGCCAGCCAGCAAAAGCTGCTCATATTACAAAGTACAGACTGTTTGGCAAAGCTGGAACTAAGGACCAGTAGTGTCCTCCACACTCCACCTAACCATGGCCACCCAGGAAGAACCAGTTTCCCTTCATATGCTTCCCCCTACTACTGTCAATTCCACAAGAACTGGAAGAGCTAGATTCATGAGATAAGCAGGCCTGTCATTTCACTGGACTGACCCATGTGGACATCCCTCATGGGTGTGACATATCTCCTTTCCAGAAGACCCTCTGATGTGACTGCCTGCACCAATCCCTACTCTGCCACACAGAGATCATAGAAGCACTGTTAACCCTCTGTAATACGTGCATTCCTCTTTGTCCTCCACAGCCTCCATGGCTTCTGTGCATCACTACTAAGTTGCTTCTACTCAAGAGGCTGGGGCCGACAAAAGTCCAGATGGCTTTCCTCTCTTCCCTACCCAGGCCTCTTTATTAAGCTGTTCTTGTTCTCCACTCTGGGCCCAGGGATGGCTTTTTTCCGATTGACCAGAGGGATGCTGAGGAGAGAAGTAACCACTGTTACATAATATATGCTGGGCACAACATGGAACACTGCAAACCTGCTGTAAGACAGAATCACATTTCCAGTTTACAAGAGTGAACTGGGGATCTGAAGCCATGCTGCCATACAAAGTTTCTCTTCACAAAGTTCATGGATGAGAGAGCGAAGAGGGCAGCACTGGGGTCTGGCTCCAAAGTGTTAGTTACTTCTACACCGAAATGCCATGTGTAGCCAACTCCTGGAGAAGACAGAAGGAAGGGGATCTCTGAAGAAACTCTTTTAAGCATCGTTCAAGGGTCTGTGGGTCAGTCCTCACAAGGCTGCTGAAGTGGGAAGAACTTATTAGACAGCACCTCAAGGCAGAAGTCTTAGAGAGCCTCCAAACTGGTGAGCTGTAAGACCTGATTCTCTTACTGAAAAAAGGACACAGAGCAATGTGTACAAGAATAGATTCTAGAAGACAAAGCAGGGAGTGCAGTGAGCCAATGGAGCAGCCCCAAAGGTCTGAGGCATTTGGAGCAGCAGGGAGAGAAGAAAAAGTGGACAGATTTCCACTCTCTCCTAAGGAGAAAACCTACAGTTCACTCTCTCCGTGGGCTGGATATGGGGGTGAGGCAGTGAAGAGAATTAAAGAGGATTCCTGGGGCTTGAGCTTGAGTGATTTGGAGGGTGGTGGTGACATTGACTCAGACAGAATGCTAACGGTGGAACCACTTTGGAGGTGAGGTGAGAAAATTAAGACTTTTCTCCTTTTGATGCATTAAGTTGAGGTGCCCATTAGTCATCTAAGTGGGATGTCAGGTAGCAGGATAGACGAGTCTGCAGCGGCACGGCAGAGCTACAGATATAAATTTGGAAGCCATTATGAGCATGGTATTTAAAGTCATGGCAGTAGATGGGGTCAGCTCAGGAGATGGTGTGGGTAAGGAAGACAATGGGTTCCAGAACTGAGCTAGAAGTGAGTGGATAGGACTCAGACCCAGAGCAGGGGAGGGGATGCAGTGAGGAAGGCAAGTGAGAAGAGCCTAGGATGGGCTAGCACACTAAGCACTAATACACCCAGCTTAGATACACTGGGGGCTGGGAGTGAGCCAAAATCATTACCCATGTGCAAGGTACATGGAATGAAGGCTATAGCGGAGAACTAGGCCCTCAACCCTCCAGATCAGGAGAGAGGAGATGACCTGAGAAGGTAGATTCCATAGTGGGAGGAGGGATATGATTTTAGCAAAACTGGAGTAGGAAGCAGAGGACACGGAGGATAGGAGTAAAAGAACAATGGTAAGGGAGACAGAGGCAGAGCAAAGGAACAGAGGCAAGAGGAGGACTCATTGTGGTAAGAGATGTTGAGATACATGTAGGTTGTTATAAAATAACTAACTCAAAGTACAAGAATAAAGCCCAACAATCCAGATCTCAGTGGAAGTTGGTCCTCAGGTTGAGCTGGGACCATCTGTTCACTGAAATAACAGGAAGTAAAGGGAAAGAGCAAATAGATGCAGTCCAAGGCACTGGGGTAGGAAGAAGAGGATTCCTGATCTGAATTCTTTGCATCGATTTTCTAAGTGGTAAAACTAACTGAGAATGAGGCTTGGAAGGGAAGTAGAGTGTTTCAGGAGAAAGTGAATTTTCTCCAGGTTCAAGGAATTTTAAGTCTATTAAGGTAGCTGGCCATAGTTGAATATCTATTGGAAATGGGTAGCCGTAGTTATGATCACCCTGCAGAACCAGTGTGTAGGATGAGTCTGCAAGGCTGTGCATATCTTACCAATGCGTCCAGGTGCATAGAGTAAGATGGGAGGAAGAAGGAATTCCTTGGTGTCCGGCTAGATCAGTTATTAGATGAGGAGCAGGTGGAAACAAGAAAAAATTGCAGAGTCTCTTTGTTTTTGTTTAGTTTTGGTGCATAAGAAGCAAGTACAAGCCTGCAGGGATATGTGACTGTGTGTATGTGGGTGTATTTGCACATATGTATACATAAGTATGGAGACCAGTCGTCATTTTCTTTTTTTGAGATGGGGTCTCTCACTGAACATGGAGCTTACAAATTTGGCTATACTAGCTTGTCCGTGAGCTCCAGGGATCTGCCCCTTACCCTCAGCACCCTGGATTACAGATGCATCCAGCCATCCCTGGCTTTTATATAGGTGCTGAGATTCCAAACTCAGGTCTTGCACAGTAGAGATTTTACTGCCCAAGCCATCCCCATATATCCGTTTGAGTGTTCTTAGTGATGGCCTTCTGCACATAAACAAAGCCACAAGGGGAATGAGGAATAGCAGTATGAGATTCATACCAGTATTCATACATGTAGATACCAGTTAGATAGAGCTTCTTTGAAGCAGGTCTCTGAGTGTGTGATCTGGGAGGGTGGATGTGGGTGAGTGCTTGCTAACTGAAGAGCTGGGAAGAAGTAAAGGCATTTAGAGACCTGTGAATACCCAGTATTCCTTATGCATGGTTCTGGACTCTGCCTGGAAGACTCTTCCCTCGATGTCATCTTGAAATTGCTTGGCTTCCTGTACTCAAGACTCAGTTCACAGCCTTTCTCACATGTTCCCACTACATCATGGACACTGTGAAAATGTTCCCATCACATGTGGCTCTCTGTTCCTTCCTATCCCAGTATAAAGCCATTTTCCATCATCATGTGCAATGTTTGCAATCACTATGTTTTCTTGCTCTCTACTCTTGCCCTACTGTAATATCATCTCTGTAAAATCAAGACCACCAATCTAATGTGTGCTCCATGCACACAATTCACAAACAGTGAACATCTGATAAATTAATAGAAGTGTAAAGTTCCTAGCCAGTGACTTTAGCAAAAGATTTACCTCCCCTCTGAAGCTCCATGCCCATCACTCTTCCTCACTGCCAGTCTCAGAGCTCCAGACATGGGTGGGAGCCTGACCATTAGTCAAAGTATATCACAGGCAGACACAATGTACTGACAGTGTCACTGTCTGCTCAACTGAATACCTGAGCTTGTGGGCCAGGTAGGAATTCTATGTGACCTTAACACATGTCCCCACTCAACTTCTCAAACAGTATTTGTCATCTAATAGAGGTGAGAACTGGAGTTGACCTATACTATGCAAACTTCTCTGTTCCATGAACAGAAAATCTCTAACAAAACCTGTAGAGCCACTCTGAGCAATGTAAGAGGTCAACAGGTTTAACCAGGTCAAGGGGTGGGTGGAATCTGCCACCCATCACTCAGCTACCCTACCACCACTGAACTCATTGCTCAGACCACCTCCATGGCCCTGTAGCCCCAAGCATCATCTTTCAGAGGCCTCTTAGTCTCTACACTGGAGCATCTCTGCAGGGACAGCTGTTCAAGGATCCCTCAGACTCCTGAAGAGATTTTTCTCCTAGAGACAAGAGCATGGCCTCAAGGTCCCTGTTAAGACACTGTACTCCCTGATCCTGATGGATGCTGACAGCAATTAGCAGAGTGAGATTTCCCTGTAGAAAGGTGGGAACATTTATTAGGTACTTCACTCCAGGACTCATTAGTATTTAGGGCAAGCCAGCTGTCCCATTCTCACCCAAGGGTTAAAGGGAAATCCAAACTCTATAAATAAGAATGACTAGGGTCTTTTAAATCTTGGCTTGTACCAGAGTGGAGTTTCCATCTCTTTAATTTGTAGCTGTATTCCTTGGACATGTCAGGGTTGGTATGAGTTTAGGGTGCTTATTAAATCAAGCACCTGTCAGGTAGACTTTGGCTTCACTATAAATGACACAGACAAACCAGCCACTGGCAGGACCAATGGAAAGCTCAAGTGCATGGCTCCTGCATAGACTGCTTCCTTGAGTACCTGACAGTCTTAAATTTTTAACAACTTACGTAGATGTTTGTGGTGTGTTGCAATCTGGCATGTTGTATCTGTCTTTCATCTCTTTGTCTTATTCTCCATTCACCAGGGTGTTCGTAAATCACACCATGGATTTGTTCTATGTAGCAGACACTGTGCCAGGCCCTAGGGATACACAGTTATTTTACTCATAGCTAAGAGCCTGAACAGTAAATGTGATGAGTCTCAGCAAGAAAGAGCTCTTCAAGAGAACAGAGGTGTGGCAGGACCAGAGTCTCCTTGTGGGGATTTTATAGGCCAGTAAAAGGAGCACCACCTAAGCTAGTCCCAGTGAACTTGGAAGAGATCCTCCAAGCAAAGGAGACAAGACAGGAGGAAGCCAATGAGGAAGAGTTAGCCTTCCCAGAGTAAGAACAGCACTGCAAAGCCATCAAGGAGGAAACAGCAGGATAGATGCAGGGCACTGCACACCGGAAGGCAAGAAGTAAAGGGCATGTGGACACAGAGAGATGAGACTATTGAGCTGGACAAGAGCCTAGAAATGATCACTGGAGACATAGAGAGGTGATTCTAGCTTAAGCTTGGAGATGTCTAATGTGATATTGACACAGTCTTTTCTATATAGGAATAATCATTGCTTCAGTAGACTCCAATAGCAATTTACAGAAACATTTGACTCTAATTGGTTCAATGAGGGAATCCTAGTAGCTGTTTCAATTCAAGTATGAATGGCAAGATACCTGAGTGATAGCAGGGGTCAGTTTCTCCATGTCTTAGATCTGAGCTGGCTTCGCTGGTACATGGTCTCCTCACCTGTACCTGCTCAAAATTGTAGAATAGCCTAACAACAGGTATTAGCTAATGTTCATTGCTTTGCAGCATTCCCAATATTTTCTAAACATTCGGCCATTTAAAACTCAACTACTTAAGTGGGGTGCTTTTTAAACCTCTCCTTATAGATGATATAGTTGAAGCCCTGACAAGTTTTGTAACATGTCCCAAAACATAGAGCTCATGCTACAGTCTCAGCCTGTTCTCTCAGTATCCACTGTTTGGAATGTAAGTGAGATGGAGTTCCTAGTGGAAATCAAGTGAAGAGGGTAGAGTTCTTATGAACTGGATTAATAACATTATAAAAGAGAAGTGAGATATTCATCCCTTTTGCATTTCTCGCTCTTCTGTCAGATAAGCTCATAGCACTTGTCCCCTTTGCCACTTCAGCCAAGAAAGAATGCTGAAAAGAGACCCTATCTATAATGAACGGGTCCTTAATAGACACTGACTCTGCTGGAATCTCAGTCATAGACCGTCCATTTCCCAGGCCTTGGAGAAATACACTTCTGATGTTCAATAACTGTCTTAGTGCAAGAACAGAGACAATTCACACACAGCAGATCTGAGATGTGATCCTAGGTATGATCTCTGAACTCCCACAAGTAACCACAATTTAATCCAGATCCTACCCCTACTAGAATATTGCAGGATATCTCTATAGAAGAAAGCCTTCCCCTTCCAGATTGTTCAGGATAATATTATGTTTCATCAGACTGATTCGGATACTCATACATGTCTGTAAACTGCTAAAACAAAGAAACAGCATTTGAAATCAGCCAAGCCTGGGTTCCTTCTGCATCCAAAAGAGCAGAGTTGCCTGCTCCAACCCCTATGAAATCAATGCAAGAAAGAGTGGGCAGGGAATGCAGCTCGGTGGGTTGAATGATTATCTAAGCAAACCTGAAGCCCTGGGTATTGTGGTGCAGGTCGGTGGTCCCAGCACACAATAGGGAGAGGTAAAGAGGATCCATCAGCTACACAAGTTCAAAACCAGACTGTGCTCCATGAGAAAAGAAGAAAGGAGATGAAAGAGGGAGAGAGGGACAGAGAGAGAGAGAGAGAGAGAGAGAGAGAGAGAGAGAGAGAGAGAGAGAGAAAGGGAGGAAGGAGGGAATGAGGGAATGAGGGAATGAGGGGCAAGAAGGGAGGTCAGCAGCAACAACAAACTTTAGCATGCATCTCTAGCACATTTCACAGAATACTCTTGTTCATTGGGCCCTCTGATCACCATGCAACTCAAAAACCACACGAGGACTTATTAGATCCAAAATGCAAAGGCAGTACCTTTTGGGTGGTAAAGTGACTCTCTCAACATCAGAGTAAAGGATAGGGTCTGTCTCAAATAACACTTGCCACCTTCATCTCCCTGTTTCCCACTTTCTAGGCACATTTCCCCCTTCATCCTCCTGAACAAGCAGCAAGCCAGGGAGGTGCCAGCTGTCCCCCTAGTCTTTCTAACAACCCCAGAAACAGGCAAAGTGGATCCCACTGCAGGCCCCTAACAGATTCAAGACTGACAGATGAGTTCTTCTCAGGTCACACAGCAGGGAAAGTCTGAGTACTTCTACCAGACTACCATCAGGCTGTCAGCTCCACCTAAACTTCCCCATGCACTGTCCATGGTCTCTCAATCCCAGAGCCTCACTTTCACTACTTTACACACATGTCATAGGATGTGTGTAAAAGAACCAGTTTCTGGCGGGGAACGCTTAAGGCTGGGATGTATTAAAAAAGCAAGATCAGGTCTAAGATGTAATGCATAGCACTCACAAAATAAAAATACGGATAGTGCCATACACAGTACTTATCATGTGCAGAGACCAGCACAAGATGTTTGAAGCAACTGTCTTATGCTCTCACTCTGTGAGGGAGAAATTAGTGTCCTGACTTAGCCATTTTTATAGCAAACCTGTGGGTCAGGCCTGCCCCAGGCTTCCTACACATTCAGCCTTCACGGCAGCATAGCGATGTCAGAGCCATCTTATGAACTTCACGGCAGCATAGTGATGTCAGAGCCATCTTATGAACCTCTCCCTACTAAGGATGAGGCTCAAAAGGAGAGACTTCCTCAAATGTATCCAGCAAGAGTGCAGAGCCAGGCCTAGAGTCCATGTTCATTGGTGTCTACTCTGTCACAATGCCAACTCTCTCTTTAGTCAGAGGGTGTAAGAGGAAATGGCAGAGGAGAGAGGGGGCCATTCCAGGAACTAGAAAATCAGAGCCAGGCAGAAGACACTGAGCGAGCAGTGAAGACCAGCATACCCAAGTCCAGGTATGGTAAGAGAAGCTGGAACCATTTTAGTGAGGAATTAGATGTTGGCATGGGGCTGGGTAGTAGCTTAATTTGTCTCTCTATTCTCTCTCTCGGGATATCTTACTTACTCATCACAGCCTAACTAGGCTCCCACCTTTCTGGAAGACGCCTTGATTCCCCAGCCTCTTTTGAGTTCTGCATCCATGCCAAAGCCTGCTATCACTG
Source organism: Rhynchomys soricoides (assembly GCA_019843965.1). Classification (NCBI taxonomy): domain Eukaryota; kingdom Metazoa; phylum Chordata; class Mammalia; order Rodentia; family Muridae; genus Rhynchomys; species Rhynchomys soricoides. The sequence goes on along the minus strand of JADRCH010000060.1, from coordinate 6,621,976 downwards.
TTGTTTGCTCCACAAGAGGCTAACACTACATCATTCTGTCATTCAGAGGCCATTGTTACTATAGAAGGCTTGGGGTTTGGAGCTGTGCAAAGTCAGGGCTGGAGAATTCATTTATTGCATACAAATGATGCCCAGCACCTTCTACATGGGGCTATGGAGGTGAATGAACCGAAGTGGTCACTGCTACAGAGCCACACTGATGGTTCCTCTGCCCTTCCCCAGGCCACCCAAGGACTTCCCTTGGGTCTATGCATGGGTGCTCTCTTGTCAACAAACACTATTGCTCAGACATAGGACCATTAGATCAATTCCTAGGAACAACCAAGGCCGAACAGGGAGACATGGCAATTAAGAAAATAGATCCCTGCTTCATCAGCCTGCAATGGGACAGTTCTGTGGTGTGCATGAAACAGGTTCCCAGAGGTCCCCCATGAGACAAAGTCCCCATTACCTGCCAGGGCAGTAGTCGCTCAATAGCGCTGTATGAGGTTCTCTTCCTTTGCTTCTTCACTTCCCATTGTCTCAGGGTTTCCTACTACATTAAATGTACCCAAACACTTGTTTCCCATCTATTGGGGACACAAGAGGCTACTGTGTCAAGGTTCACAATCTAGGAATAGGAAGAAGAGATGTAAGTAGTCATTTTGCTCATAGCCTTGAACAAATAACTGACAGAAACAACTATAGAGGGAAAAGGTTAACTTTGTCTCATGGTTTCTGTCCATCTTGCTATGAAGGGATCACCCTGGACTCATGACAGATTAGAAAGCATAGAGCTCTGGCCAGAATCATGGGCAGATATTCCATGCAAGGCCCATCCCCAGTGACCCACTTCTAACTAGGCTTGCTATGAAGGGAACCCCCTGGACTTATGACAGATTAGAAAGCATAGAGCTCTGGCCAGAATCATGGGCAGATATTCCATGCAAGGCCCATCCCCAGTGACCCACTTCTAACTAGGTTACCATTTCCCAAAACAGCACCATCAACAGGGGGATCAAACACAGGTATCTGTGGGGGACATTTACACTCAAACCATAACAGACTAAAACCAGCAAAAGTCCTAGGTCCTCAGTTTATATAGGAAAGAACTAAATGTAAGCTTCCTTGGTGTGCTCCTCTGAATTTTGTATGGAGAGGAGGGACTTCTGAAAAGCTGAGATGATGCTAGACTTGTATTTCTTTGATGTTACTTCCTGATAGGCACATGGAAAGAGCCTGTTGAATAAATAATGTCACTGACTTCTCTCCAGTCCCAATGGGAGATGCCAAGAGTATACACATTAGCTCCATCCCAGCTAATGAATCTCACCACCTCCAGTTACCAGGAACTAATGTATCTGGCTTATTCTTCTTGGCATAGTCATACAGAGAGCTCAATTTGATTATGGGACCCCATACTGGGTCAAGTTCCTTTATGCATTTATTCCGCACACTGTAAAGCCTGGTACCATGTGACATAGCAGACCACCAGAGACATAAATAATGAATCAAATCTTTAAGGTCACCACACCTATGGGCTTCTACCCCAGAATAGTGAGGAAAGAGAAACTAGCAAGCAAATGCAAGTGATCACTTCAAAATCTTCATTTACTGCATGAAAAAACAGATGTCCTTAACAGCATCCCAGAGAAGAATGAATGAGCCAGGCCATAAAAAGCAAACAAATAAACAAATTAGCAAACACCTAGCTCATTTCCCTACCCTACCTCAGGTTTAATGCTAAGAAGTTCCAAAATAGAGCAGGTCTGGGATCTCTGGGCTATACTCTAGGTCTCTTTCTGCCCCTACCCTGTCCATATCTTTAAAAAGGAAAATGATGGCCCACCTGGTTTGGCAGATCCCACTGTGGCAGGTAACCTAACAAGTGATGGATATCTCAGAGTAAGGTTAAAAGCCGGGACATGAATTAACTTCTGTTTTCTTTCTTATGGAAGTTCAAAGTGATAAGAGCTAGGTTGGTCCTGTTAGTTCAGGGTCTAATTGTTTCTCTATCCCCTGGGCAGTGTGAGCCATCTCAGAAATAACAAAGAGCAGACTAGTCATGTGCTTGCTCTTTTTTCTATGGCATACTGGAGCCACCCTCCACTCTGAGGCTTTCCTCATCAAGATAACAAATCATAGAGGTTAGGAAGGTAAACTTAGGATCATACTTCTAGTCCCAGCCACTTCTACTACTGAGCTCCAGCAACTGACTTCCCCTCTTTGTAACCCAGTTGTCTCAGCTATCGGATGGGCACAATAGCAAATAGCAGTGATTTCTATCAGTAAAGACATTGCTCTACTGCTAGGGGAACAGAGAGCATACAGTAAGAGCTCTGTGAGCTGACTGGACTGGAAGAGCAGGTTGAGGACACAATTTAAACTATTATCAGGGACCAGGCATCCCCAGCTTCTCAGAACTTTGCACTGGGCTTGTCTCAGCCTCAGAAACTACACCCAAATAATCCACCTTTTGTTGTCTATGCTAGTATATATCCCCCTTGTCCTGGATAGTGTCACTATCCCCATTAGCAAGCCAATGTCTAACATGGCTCCTTATCTCTGGAATTGCAAAGCACTGGCGGTGATTTTCTTTCACTGGGACAACTCAGCATGCTAAAGAATTTGTTTTCTTCTCTCTTGCTTTGTCCTGACTTGCCTCAGACTGAAAAACAATCACTTATACTTTTCAGACAAGGCCCTAAAGCTTTAAGAAGTGGCTACCCCCACTGTGGCTCTTGGAGGGCAGCTCAGTCCCTCAAACCTCTTCTGTGAGGCAAAGCTTTGACCAAATTAATCTGAGGGCATCTAGCCATTCAGCCCAAAGGTTATTTGCAGTCCAAATTTGACAATCCATCCTCTTGGGAAAAGCAGAGTCCAATGGTGAGTCAATGGATTTGAGTTCAGTGAACATTGCTTTGGGCAAATAAGCAATTTGATTTCCTCTTCCCCACCCCCTTAAAAACATCAATGAAGTATTTTGTGGTGCTGCTGACAGCACATGTCACTTCGAAGCTAGAAATAAAATCTTCTTTAAGCTATTTATAACTGACTGGCAAATGGAAGCTAGCAGGAAAGGAATGAAGACAGAAGTCCACAATTGCAGGGTGCATGAGAGTTAGCCTTTCTATCTCCATGTCTGTGCCATGCGTGTTAGCACAGAGAAGCTCTGCACAGATAACAGATAAAAGAGGGTAGAAGGTCCATACGCACAACTAAAGAAAAAATACAGACAGACAGGTGGACAGGGTGTAGAGGAGGTAAAAGGGGGGTAGCCGTTAGAGGAGAAGTGAGGGGAAACAGTCCCCACTTCATAAAGAAAGTGTGCTTCAGCACATGAAATGCCCAGGGAAAGCATGGTGCAAAGACACACAGGCACACTGTTTTCAAAGCAGGGGTCTCCAACCCAGGTGTCAGGGTAAAACATTGTTAGGAGGTTAGAGAACCACCTGGGCCTGTATCTAAGTGTTTAAAGTATGAGGTCACCTCTCTGGCAAGAAGGACTTCAACCCATATTAAAACTTCAGAGGGCTTGGAGTGATGCTAGCCAAAAAGTTCAGACTTTCAATGGTAGACTCAATAAGTTCTGGGAATCTCACAGATAATATAGCAACTGTCATGATAATATGTGTTGTCTTTGGAAATTTGTTAATAGGGTAGATTTTAAGTTTTTGTGTCTCTCTGACTCTCCCTCTCTCTCTCTCTCCTTTCCCTTCTCTCTCTCTGTCTGACTCTCTCCCTCTCTCTCTCTCTCCCTCTTTCTCCCCCTTTCCTCCCTCTCTCTGTCTGTCTCTGTTTCTGCCTCCCCCCCCACACACACAAACTCATAAATCCCTGCCAATACAATAATAGTGTAACAGGCCCTAAGACCTTGGTAGGCTCCAGAATGTAGCACAACTAATTCCATGATAGAAGTACCATTCAGACCTTGGAACCTAGCATGTAGACAGCAACACCTGTGAAAACAAGAACAAAGACCCAATCCATCAAAAGTCCACCCCTGGGAAACATTCAGGGGAAGGGTGCCTGCTTAATGTCACTGAGATACCCTTACTACAGCAGTTCTCAATGTGTCACTTGTGACCCCTGGGGATTGCACATCAGATATTTACATTATGATTCACAAACGTAGCAAAATTACAGTTATGAAGTCACAACAAAATAACTTTATGGTTGTGGTCACCACAACATGAGGAACACTCTTAAAGGGACGAAGCAATAGGAAGGATGAGAATCGCTCCCCTTGTAGCTCTCCCCATGCATATTACTGGTATATGTCCCCTGAGCATATCCAGGAGGTTAATTCCTAGAATGACAGTCGAGTATATTTCCAGGCCCCAGAGACTACCTGGTTTGCTTAGCTTAACCAAGTGTGCATCTTCAGAATTGTTTGGCCTGGAGAAGAGCCTACTCCTTTGCCCTCTCATACGTGTTATACCACAGGTGTTTCTATATAATGGAGAAGAGGACAGGGCCCGCCTAAATCTATGTTTGGGCTTCCCTATACATGGCCAGCAATCCCATATTCATTCCCCTATCGGTGGGGACAGGCGTCATGGGCTCAGCTACAGTTGGAACTTCAACCCTAGTTATGGGGGTAAAAGCTTTAAGGAACTCTGTACTCAGTAGACACAGACCTGGGCCATCTTGAACATTTGGCTTCCTCTCTGGAAGCCCAGGTAGATTCTGTAGCCAGGTTATTCTTCAGAATTGCAGAGGATTGGACCTCCTCTTTTATGAGGCAAGGAGGTCTCTATATGACACTGGAAGAAACTTCTTGCTTCTATACCAATCAGAGATACTTACAGAAGTTTTACTGTGGTCAAAATAACCTTCATCAAAGAGAAAGAAGATATCAAAACTTTAACCAGTGCCAATTTTTGTTCTCCTGGTCCCCCTTGCTAACAACTTCTGGTAATTTCTGAGCCATTGAAGCTTTTGTTCCTAGCTCCCACTTTAGTACCCCATGTGCTCAACTGCCTTCTTACTCAGGGAATACATTCTGTTAAACCACTAGTGCTAAGAAGGTGCTATAACCCCTACCCCCAGATGAATCCGCAACTTGACTCATGCTCATAAAACCTGTGGGGAATATAGAAGACCCCCAGAACTTAGCACAACTGACACCATGATGGCTTGGACCATTCAGGCTTTGGAAACCAGCACATAGGCAGCAACACCTGCCAAAGTGAGAACCAAAACTTAATCCATTAAAATCCAGAGTTTTCAGAAACCCCCTAAATGGACTAACCTTGCCTTTTGGCTTCTACAGTTCTGCTTCTGGCTAACTGTTCTTGCTATCTGAGGTGTGTTAACCAACGGTGTGGGGTTTGTGCTTAAAATCCCACCCTGAGAAAGGCTGGGGTCCCCAGCACCCAGTGTAGTTGCAGATCAGCTAATGAAGACTTTCTATCGGCTTGATCCTTTTTCTGAATAAGTTGTCTTCTCTGGTGGATACCTCACAACAGTAACTATGTGTGACAAAGGCAGTATAAATTAATTAGATGATGATAATCATTATCTAATGTGAGGATACATCAAATATTTACATTGTATTCTTTAAATATATGCAATTTTAATTTTTTAACTATACTGTAATAAATCTTCACAGCAACCTCAGAGGCACCTAAGGCTTAAACCTGAAATTCCACAGAAGGCAAAGGTCTCCAAACCTATGCTCCTGATGCATCCAGTCAGGTAAGATAGGTTAGACGGGCAAGTCTGCCAAACACAGAGACCCTCAGTGATAGTAGCACACACAGACACTTGAGGAGAGTGGCTCACATGGACCCTTGGGAACAGTGGCACACACTGAAAGTTTCTGTTTCAACAAAAGAAAGTAAGTGTCACTCAGCTCGCAAGAGTTGCTGCCCATTAGAGTACAGGGCCAGTGAATCTCTAGTCTCTGCTTGTGAAAGGAAAAATGAAAATCCAGATTCTAACTCATGATTCTCCTCTGCTGTTTGATTTTCCTACAGCTGATTCAAGGTATTATAAATGGTTGGATGTGACAAAACATTTCAGATTACACTGAACCAGAAGAGCACCACTTCCTAGATCCTGATTAAGAATCACTCAGTGAGTGGAACACCCTTATAGATGCTCACATTCATTGGTGAATGGAACACCCTTGCAGATGCTCACACTCATTGGTGAATGGAACACCCTTGCAGATGCTCACACTCATCAGTGAATGGAATACCCTTGCAAATGCTCACACTCATTGGTGAATGTAACACCCTTGCAGATGCTCACACTCAGAACCAATATCTTGACTCCTTCAGTCTACACATTGAGTCCTCCTGAACATTTTCTTGGAACACTGGTGACACCTTGCTTACCTTCTCCCCTGTGCTAGGGACCTGCACTCATTTCTAGTTCCTCCATTTGGAAACTTTCACCCACAGACTCTTATCCCCTTACACTGCTACCCAATCAACTAACTAGGCCTTGCCCACCAGCCTACCCTTTCATGTATACAGGGAAATCAGAGAGGTGGCCACCTCTTCTTGTCTACCATACACATAAACAAAGAAGACTACAGGTGCATGCCTCTAGCACCTCCAAATGCATCCTCACATATTCTTGGTTTAAATAAAAACAGCTTTGTTTTCCTTTTTTTTTTGCAGTTACTAGCAATCTTTGATGGTTAAGTATTTAAAGAAATTGAAAGCAGGAGTCCCAAGAAATAGCTCCATGTCCCCCATGTCCACTCCAGCATTATTTTTGGTACCCAAACTATGTAAACAATCTAAACATCCATCAAAAAATCGATTAAAACATGAAATGTGGCACATAGGGAAAGTAGAGTATTACTCAGCTATCAAAAGGAGATTTGACAACTGTGACAACATGAATAAAGTGGGGTATTTCATGCTAAGTGAAATAATCCAGAGAAAGGAACGCACACATCACTGGAGGCTCTTGTGAGGTATAGCTTGCTACAGTGCATCAGCAGGATATGGCCTTGACTCAAAGGATTTATATTTCAATCACATAAAATACATGGAATTAACCTTAACATTGCCCAGTCTAAGTTCCCTTCCCTTAATCACAGATTGAATTAGGTCCAATTCTTCACACCAAAGGACTGCTTTAACTTGACCATGTACTGGCATTTTAGGGGCCAGCGGCAGAAGAAGGACTGCAATGGTGGCTGCTGCCACTAGGCTTTGGCTGAGTCCCCAAGAAAACTGCTAGTCCTTCATCCCAGGATCTAGCTCTCAGCTTGACCTATAAACAGGATCCAGACTCAGCCAGACCCACACCTAGAACCAGGGCCACCCAGCTGAGTCCAAGCAGTGTATCTAGTCATCCAAAAGGCTAATGAACAAGGCAAAGTGAGGGAAATTGATATTTCTGTTTGTTTGTTTTATATTGTTGAGATTCAGATTGCTCCAAAGCAGAAGAGGCTGGGTGGCTGGTGATATGAAGGCAGGCAGCAACAGTTCCGGTGGACACTTTACATCATGCTCTGAATCAGAAATCACAATGGTGGTGGAGTTCTTCCACTCACAAGAGCATATGCCAAACGTGGGCTGTTTACATTGTTATTGGGTAAATAATCCAAATGTGTCTCCAATGTAGTGAAAAGAGGAAGATGACTGAACGTAAACAAAGAAGGCAACATGAGTTATCTTACTCCCCCTACTCCACTCTGTCCCCAGAGCTCCAGTTACATAATTGCCAGGCAGCTTTCAAAGTTGTGGCTGTGTCCTGCCTTTACTGTGTCTTCTCTGGCTTCTCCTGGCTCCAATAATGTCTTACTATATACTTCCAGTGCCAAATTAGCTAAAAATGGTTCCCTATGCAAATAGTTACAAAATCATTCACACTCTGTGCAAAGACAAGCCATGCCTGTTTCCCAAATATCCTATTCTCTTTGAAATGATCCTGCTTCTGTGGACAGAGTCAGCCACTCTCTCTTCTATCTCCTAGAGGACCTTGTGCATTACCTTGTGAGCATGTTCCACAGTGATTGGATGCCTTAATAATCGCTCAGGAAAACATCCTCCTGGCATGGCACCCTTGAGGAGTTCTTTCCTACTCACAGGTCATAACAAGATTGCTATCCCTGCTTCAGCTTTAGAACCAACCCTTAATTTAGCCTAATGGTTCGACTTCCTTTCCACTGAAGGTCTCTCCAGTCACCATGTCCTAGGCCAGGCCTAGAAACCAGGTAGAGACTTATATGCAGGAGAACTGAAACCAATTTGCCAATCCTGTTCATCTTTAGCCAGTCCTCCCAATGACTCATTCCATCTAGCCATCCAGAAGTTCTAGCCCCAACCCAGCTACTGAGTGAGACTGGAGGTGATGGTAAATCTACAAATGAATAAGGAGTTCCTTTAAGCGAATGAGTTTGAGAATGTTTTGTTACAGAACAAGGTTCCCTGTTTCAAACCAGAGTACCCACCCATTCTTTCCTTAAGGAAACTTGGAATATCAGAAAAGATCCTAGAACCAAGAAGGCTATATAAGGAATCTTAATTATCACTTAATTGCTCTGATGGAGAACCTTTGCTTATGCTGCAGAGTATGTATGCCACATGTCACAGTATACATATCATAGCTCAGGTCTATGCCCTGCTATTCTGGAAGTTGTCTCTCTATTACCATCACTAGGATGAGTGATTCCAGCCTCTATCCCCTCCTTCACACCCCATTTGAAATCCATGTTTGTAGTCATTACCTCTGATGAACAAATTCTGCATCTTAAGCTACAGCCTACCTTTAGAGCAGTGGTTCTCAACCTTCCTACTGCTCTGGCCCTTTATTACAGTTCCTCATGTAACAGTGACCCCACCACCATAAAATTATTTTGTTGTTACTTCATAACTGTAATTTTGCTACTGTTATACATTATAATGTAAATACATGATGTTCAGGATATTTAATATGTGATCCCCAAGTTCATGTCCCACAGATTGAGAACCAGTGCTTTGGAGGAAACTCAGAATGGAATTACATTTATTTCTTCTACTTGCTAATACACACAATCACAAACTTTGTAGCTTCAGTGAAACAATCTTACTATTTTACAGTCTGCAGGACAGAAATCTTGTTGAGATAATAGGGTATTCACAGGCCTATGCTGTTCTGGAATGAATAAAGAAGAATTTATCTATGCTGTCCAGATTCTAGAGGTTACTTCCATTCCTCACCCTGAAGCCCCCTTCTCACCATCCTAATGTGCTTTCTTTTTCACATCTTCTTTCAATCTTTTTTTCCTGTTTCTCCTTCCTTAAAAGGATCCATGCAGCTAAATTAAGTCTACCCCAATAATCCAAGCAAACTTGCTATCCTCAGCCATGGTTCAACAATATGGATCAATGGGTAGGAGTGTCTGCTACCAAGCCTGATGCCCTGGGTGAGATCTGCAGAACACACACAGAGAAAGGAGATAGGAGACCCTTACAAGTTATCCTCTGATCTCCACATATTTACTGTGCCCCACATCTACACCAATCAATGAATGTAAAAATGTTAGCTTTTAACCCCAATATATCTGCACAAGGTATGCATCAACATTGAAGGTTGTGCATTCACAGGTTCTAGGGACTATGATGTACACATCTTTGGATGGATATTACTCTGCTAACCATAGTAGGTTTCTGACTTCAGTCTTCGTAAGATTGACTGCATAAAGTAAAACACACCACCCCAGCTGGAACAGACCATAGACTGCTGCTCACAGGAGCACTGTGATTCTCCCTCTGGATCATGTGCTCTACTTCCTTGTCGCTGTTGCAAACAACCATATCCTTTGGCTGAAGTCCTTTAGATGCAGTATTCAAAGTAGCCATGGCACTCTGGGCAACAGGAACATTGTTGGCAGCATGAGAGTCCTTATTGATTTTCTTCTTTCCCTCCACCACAGCCACTGGCAAAAGAGAGCTTCCCCACCACCTGAGTTCCTAAGGGAGGCAAAGAATCCAGAGCCCATGAGGAAGCAGCAGTGAGTTGTGTAAGCCACTAAGATTCAGGGACATAGACCTACCCACCCCTAGATTTACCAGGTTTAGAGTAGCCAAGAGCATGTCTACTATGACATTCTTTTCTTACTTTCTGTGTCTGTATTTAAGAATTCCCTTCCACTGAGCCACTGGGCTGTCTTGGACAAGATCCAAGATCTGAAGATTAGTAATTACACTAAAACCTTCAAATCCAACCTGATTATTTTCCATAATATGTAATATTATTACACATATGTACACATACACACACACACACACACACACACACACACACACACACAGGATAAAGCTTTCCTGCCTTCTCCTATGTTCCCAGTCACTTGTGCAAGCTCAGGCCAGGGAAGCCAGTGGAGCTCTGCAAGGAAACAGAAACATCAGCTTTAACTCACTACATAGCTCAAAATCCTAAACGGGGATGAAAAGCCAAGTCATTTGACAGGCAAGAGAGATGCCCAGCTGAACAAATACACCTAACAAGCTGGTTATAATCATGTCTGCCACAGCTCTTCAGCCCCAGGAAATGGAAGAAGACAGATATCCAGGCAGCTCCAGTGTTGGTGAAGCAAGCTAGTTAGTGGCCAAGGCAATCCTCTCATACATGTGTGTACTTGCTAGAAAGGACTTCACTGGGTTGGCTCTTTGCCACATGGCCAAGCCCCAAAGCCAGGTTACAGGAAAAGGTCAAGATATATGTGCAAGAGTGTGACATGGGATGTCTCTGGATTAAGCAGGGAAATACAACTTCTCTCTAACTTCTCACAACTTCATAGCTTATCAAGGTTTTCCTTCCTTACACTTAGTCCCATGTTGAAACATAAATGGTATTCCTCCAGTACATCATATTTTCACGTGTCCTTTCATTCAACATAAGTGGGGGAGGGGATAGTTCCAATGGGAAGTTGTTTGCTGCATATGCACTAAAACCTGAGTTTATCTAAGGTTTTAGATAAACCCATACAAGGAAAGTCAAAACATGAAGATGCATAGTTATAAGCCCAAAGCTGAGAAACTGGTTAGCAGCCCAGCTGAATTAGCAAGACTCATGTCTCAATCTCAGATATTATCTCAAAAAAAAAAAAGACAGAAAAGAAAACAAATGAACAGCTCTTGAGGAACAAAACCCTTGACTGTTCTCTAATAAGCACACACACACACACATGCATGTACACAGACATGCCCATGCACAGACATGCATGCACATGTACACACAAATAAACATGCATAAATACAACCTTAATAGATTAATTTTAGAGGAAGAAAATATGGCATAATCTGTGTCCATAAAGAATCTGCAGATAGTGCAAGAACATAAAATGTTAACCTGTGACCAGCAGCCTCCAAAAAGGGAGAAGAAGCACATTTGCTGGCCATAACAAAATAGCCATTAGGACAGAAAAAGAAAATGTTAGAACTTTACTTTTCTGTCATATTTTCTAAGTTTGTGTTTTATACCTGTTTTATATCACACAATAAAGTCCTAAGTGGCACTTGTAAATAATAAATAAAGTGACAGAGCAAGCATATATTTTGAAGCAATGATCTGAAATATGTGTACTGACAAAATGTATAATCAAAACCCCAGAGGTAGCTATAGATTCTACATTTCCTGGTTAAATGGACAGAGAGATAAGAGCACCTGATTCATCTTCATCCACCTTCCAATGGAGTTACTTACAAAAATAGACTCAAGAGAATTAAAGGTGCGGTAATACTGGAGCCCAGAAATAATGTCCAATTATCCATCAGAGCCCAGGAGGAATTTCTACTAAGTGGAAATGACTGGGGCCATGAAGCAGAACAATAATGCTAGTGGGTCTTGAAAAGACTGGTGATTTCTGAACATCCTCTCTTCACACTCATACCTGAAACCCAACTTCTTTGCCAAGATGAAGCTCAGCAGGAGAGCTATATTAAGTAGTGGATAGTCTGGTGTATAATGGCTTAAGACAACAATAATCATTTATTATCTCCCCACAGGTCAGGACACAGCAGCAACGTGGTGTGGATAGAAATCTCTCAGGTACCTGTTGTTAGACACTGGTGCTGTGTCATCTGTCAAAATGGATTGGGTTCATTCAAAGGCCTGGCCAACCTGAAAGCAGTATTTTTGTTCCATCTGTGTGGCCCCCTAGATCTACTTGAACACCCTTACAACATAGCAGTTAACATCTCATGGAGAAAATGAGATGAAAATGATGTAAGAGGCTAGGCTGATCACTTTTACATTGTTGTGACTCAAATACCCAATGGGCCACCTTCAAGGAGAAAAGATTTTGCTTCATGATTCTACCAGCTCTGGGCCTATGGTAAGGACAAACCTCATGGCAACAAGAGTAGATGGTGAAAATCTTCAACTATGGCATGCAGCAAACGGAGGGAAAGGTCACCAAAGACCAAGTATAAGTAAAAGGCATGCTCCCAATTAGCCCCAACATCCTAAGGCTGCCATCATCTCCCAGAATCATGTTGCCACTGTTATAATAGTACAAAGTTCTCCCATTACGTCTACCCTAAGAAATGGTTCACTGCTACCTCCACCATACCCTATAGGTCACACAGCAAGCCTGGGTTCACTATGAGAAAGAACTCCATGGAGCATATATACCAGTAAGCAGGCTACTGGGGCCATAGAAGCCAGTTCGCAAGGGTCATCTCACAATTTGGCCTTTTTCCATGTCTGCCACTTGCATGTTCATACACACACCATCTCTGTATGTCTCTGTCTCCCTGTCTGTCTCTCCTCACTCTCTCTGAATGACTTCTCTTCCTCTTTGGTAACATGTATGTCTTCTATTAGTTTTTATATGTTTATATATTTTATAATAATATAATAAATGTTTATAAAAGATAAAATATTTTATTAAGTTTAACTTTAGAAGTAATTGTTGGGACAAACCTGGCACGGTGGAATAAAGCCCCACGCATCCATCCCAGGTGCTGCGACTCTGGGTGGGACAGGAGACATGCAGGAAGTGGCTTCAAACTCTTCTACAGTCTGCCAGGCTGGCCAGGCTGTGTGAGAGGCCTCTGTGGAGACACGGCCCATGGGTAGACAAGGGAGCCGTCCCAGGGAATGTAGCAGCCAACTCTGGAATTCCCATGGTTGGACATCGTGGATGCCACTGGATGCCTCCGGACCTGGGAACAGACTGAGTGGCAGGATCCCTTGCTTCCCATGGAGGAACCAGATGAAGAGACAGTCCATAATTCTAAGACGTTTATTTTCATTGTGGAGAGTGGCGTGGGTGGAATTGTACCCGTGGCTTCTGGGAGATGTGAGGCAGATATAGTAACTGGGAAGGGGTGTGGCTAAGCCTCTAGGTGTCTCATTAACATGGTGATGGCTTGGAGTTGTATGGCCATGCCTCTACCTGAGGAGGGGTGGTATGTGACCATGACCAGAGCTAAAAGCCTCCCGGGAACATTGGCATAATGTTTCCCAGTCCCTTGAGGATTCTGCTGGGTTGCCCAGAATTTACATCTGTGCTTGACCGGGTGCCAGATTGCCTGTCACAGATCACTGCCCCACAAGTAATGGAATAACAAATGGAAGATGCACACTTCAATAGGTCTTCTATAATTGAAGAAAAGTTAAGGCAACAAAAATGACAGCCACAACAGAGTCTTAGACAAAATAGGAAAGCTAATTTTATTTTTGCCTACATGTATCTAGTATACTCCATGTCTACCTGAAAGACTGGAAGAGTTTCCTTTATGGTTGCTCTGAACCTTGAGTTACAAGTGGTTGTAAGCCATCATATAGGTGCTAGGAACAGAACCCAAGTCCTCTGTAAGAGCAGCAAGTGCTCTGAACTGCTGCGCTAACTCTCCTGATTTTATTTTCAAAGATCCTCCTTTGTAGTCCCCTAAAACTCCACAGCCTCCATGGGAAGAGGCCATTTTCTTAAGAGCCAGCGGGCAATGAACAAGTTGTGTGAATTTGCAAGCCCGAGTGATGTTATGTTCTTTCCAGCTAGCAGTAGATGAATTTTCCCTCCTGATGCCTGTCTACTTCAGCTAAGCCACTTCAAAGCAAAGATGACATTTAGAACCCATTGCAGTTTCACTCCCTGAACCAGGAAGGGATCTTAATTGCAAACAACTTAATTCATCTCACCTAATCTATACCTGAGGGGAGCATATTAAAAATGGTTCGACAGTTCAGAACATATTTGAAAAGAGCAAAGAACTAGCTGAGTCTATCAAGTCCAGACTAATGGGGGTTTTCCAACAGAATCACCACAACCATCACTAAGCAGTAGCTATAGATATTAGTGCCAAGGGGCTCCACCACATATAGTATCTTTTTGGAGATGAGAAATATCTCATTGGAGAAAGCTGCTTGCTATACATGGCTAATGACCTGAGTTCTATCTCCAATGGAAAGATGGAAGGAGATAACTGAATCCCAAAAGTTATCCTCTGACTTTCACAAGTATGACTTGGCACATGCACACACAAGTAGCATACACAGTAATAAATAATAACAATAATGAATACAAACTAAGGAAAGTGTATTTAAAAAGAAAGAATTTCTGTCCTGATCCCAACCTGGCATTGTTCATTTCTTTTACTTTTGGTTGTGAGCCTCGCCTTTAATGACTGAGCCATCTCTCCAGCCCTGGATTGTTCATTTCTGATTCCAAGCCTCTTGCAGGTCCATCTGACTGAAGGGACTCTGGTTCCCTGCCCTTATCCTAGGAAGCCTGCGAATGCAAATTTCCTGAGTTGAGAAAGCAGGAGTCATGATGTGAAAAAGAATTAAGATATACCGCAGCCACTTAGAGGATAGTGAACAGCTAAAAATGACATATGTCAACTGTGGAGACAAAATGAGCATACAGGATATAAATTAGTGAGAAGGAGAAGGCATCAGCCACCTACTCATACAGTGAGGAAATTACTACTACAGATACTGGTCTTGCTAGCATTGTCCCTGACTGTCACTGGAAGCGTATGCACATGCCTACTGTTGTTAAGAGACATTCTCATCCATCATCCCATCAGGCTTCATGAAATCCCATAAAACTAACTGGCTCAGAATTGGAAGCCTTGGAGAGAGAAAAGATGAGAAGGCACCAAGAGAGTCACTAAGAAAGCAGCACTAAGTAGCTTGGATACAGAAGAGGTAGGTGTCCCTCCAGCACCTATATTTGCAAATTTATAAAGGTGTCTCTGTGGTTTAGTTTGCATCCTTACAGATTGCACATGAACCTGCCTTGATCAGTAGCCATCTTTTTGTAATTTCTCTCACATAGACTACAGAAACGCAAATGCTTTTTAGATATCAAAACTCCTTTAGGGGTAGGGAGATACCCTAGTCAGTAAAGTGCTTGGCTTGAAAACTGGAAAACTTGTATTTGACCCCAGAACACATTTTAAATAAAAAATTGTTTGGTGGCATCCACCACTGGAACCATTTATGATCCCAGTACTGAGAAAACAAGACAGACAGATCCTGGGGATTGCTGGACAGCCAGCCAAGCCCACCTGGAGAGTTCCAGGTTAGTAAGAGACCCTGTATAAAACACAGAAAAACAGGATGATACCTGAGGAACTTGACCCAAGCTTGACCTGTGGTTGCACACACACACACACACACACACACACACACACACAACTATGTGTGTTAATTTACTTTCCCTTTCTTTCTTATCAAACCACCCATGATTACTGAGTAAATCTCTAGATAACCACAACCACAGAAGAATTAAAGGGTACTGTGGCCCTTTGTCATTTTCCTTCCTCATTCAGTGATCTCTAAACTGTACTACAGAAGGCCAAGGAGAACATATGGTTCCACCCACACCCACTAGCTGGGTAGTCACACCCTGGGAGAGTTGTCAATCCTTTAAGAGGTGTTTGTCTAACCAGTAACATAGAGTTGATTAGTAGTAAATTTCCTTAATCTCTCTTCCCTCCTCAAGGCTGATATCATCAAAGTAGAAATGACTACAATATGTTCATGATTTAGAGGAACATTGTAATCAACAGGCCATCAGCCATGATTTTATAATTTCCTGTCATAGGTCATCATGGAGGTGCCAGAAGTCTCTGTGGAGAGACCAAGTTATTACCATATACTTCCATACTGTTCCTCTAACCTATGCATCCCTTCTTCCTCTTCTCCGCTGCTCCTCCCTTTCCTCTCTCTCCTTCCTTCCTGTCCCACTTTTCCTCATTCCCCTCCTGCTCTTTCTCATCTTCTTCCTCCTCCAGATTGTATGTCAAATTGCAGGAAGAACAGGAGAGTGGTCCTTTCCCCAGAGATAAGGCTCATCCAGACCGGTTTCACCCAGACTGCCTGACTACCCATGCATCTGGATGTCCACATTCGTCTTTTCCCTGTGTGACCTTAAAGCAATAGTCTTCCCCAACAAAACCACTTAGGACACTAGTTCCCCTATTGGCTGGATATATTCTAGAGGAGAGAGAGATATACCGCCTTCTACTATGAATGCACTGAGGAGCTCACTAAGCTCCCATGGTAGTCCTAGACGAATCATTGCATGGTTAGCCCTGATTAGACTTGAGGACTCATAAAACAAAACATAAAGACATGAAAGGAGAAAATGGACTTGTAGGCAGGATGTGTTTGCAAAAGATGTTGGGGGATCAGAGAAAGTTTAGTGGCAGTAATCAGAGCACAGTATGTACAAGTATGGAACTATCGAAGAACAAATTATATAGAAGTTGTTTTAAAAAAACACATGAGATTCCTTTGTACCTGCCAAGTCTCTGGATTCTCAAGCTAACTAGTGATCAAATCTAACTTATTTGAATCTTTATGTCAGACCCTGGATTCTAGTGAACTTGTGTTTCAACAAGAGCATAGCTTGTATGCTCCATGCTACGATCAGTCTCGGTCCTAGATGACAGAGACTCAAAGACCAAGGCAGTAGTCGGTTCTTGATAAAACTTTGCACCTGGAAGGTGCTGAAACCTGTTTTAATATCCACCCTTATCTTTGCAGACACCTAGGAATCAAGCTAAAACTATGGATATCACAATGTACATGCATATGAGTAAGAATGTGAAGAATCAGAGAGGTAGGGAGGTCTCCAAAAATCCCATCACAATTTCCTCAGTCAGAACTGTAGCTCAACTTGCAGAATCCAAGGCCAAAACTTGTTCCACTCCATCACCCACCTGGTTGGGACATAAGCAGTGTAGACATCATCTGCTTTCATTGATTTTTGCCAACTGGTTTGATGCTGAGATGCTGGCAGGATGACTAGTGCATGCCCAGTTAAGCCCAGCTGGGGTCACCTGCACAGCAACACAGTAGCGAAGAGAGAAAAGCAGTCTTCTAGAGCTGCCAGGAGCCACTGGAGGACAGGCACCAGGTCCAAAAAGAAATGAGAACAGCGGCAAGCGTGGGAGCATGCCTGCCTGCCTCTCAAGCATGCCAGCCTCAGGAGCATATGGCCTGTAATTAGCCACCCAGGAACTGGTTATTGAGCCACAAATGGAGAATTACAGCTTCAGGTAGGAAACAGCAGCAGGAAACTGAACCCCGGAAGACAGGGAAAACCCTATTTTCACACAAATGCCTTCAATAATCATAAGCCAAAAGAGACAGCCAGTGTTAGGGATGTCAGAGAGAAGGCTGCTCTTTGAAGTACTGGTCTGGAAGGTCTGTGAGGCCCCAGTCTTCCTTGTATCCCTCAGAGCCCTTGGGAGTTGCAATAATGTGGTGAAAGTCCCCAACCTTTGGAACACAGAGTTCTGACCCCAGTGACTCCTGCTTTTCATCTCTGGGAATCCACTTACCGTATGTGAATTGGTCCAAATCCCCCAAAAGGACATTTGGCCTCTTTCCACAGGGCTCCATTCCCCTCTACTCTATGCTAAGAGGACAGTTCAGAGTGGCTGCCCACATCTGATTCCAGAGGCCACCACTTCTTGTCTGTGTCCTGTCCCCTTAGATTGTCCCTTTGCTTGCCCAACTTTCTAAATTGGGGCCAAAACTATAGGAAAAATGTAAGTAACTCTTTGAAAGCACTAAAAAGAATGTCTGAGAAGGCCATATGTGCACATTAGAGTTTAGTGTTCTCTCTCTTATTTTTAGATTTTTAATTGACACACAAAAATTATATATATATATATATATTGAATACCATGTGATAGTTTATATGATGTAATAATGATAAAACGAGGGCAAATTTATCCACTGCTGTAGTTGAGTCATTACTTCTCTGAGATGAAAATTCCATCTAGTCTTTGAAATCTCTAGTATATTGCCATGATCTAGAGTCACTCCGCAGTACAGTAGTATAACAGATTTATTTGTCCTAGCTAACTGGAACTCAATACCCATGAGCTAACCTTCCCCCATGCCTTCCACCTGCCTGCCTTCCTCGGCCTCTGGAAACCACTCTCTTCCTCTCAGCCTCTATGAGATCAGCTGTTTCAGAGTTTACAGGTGAATGAGATCATGGGCTATTTGTTTATCTGTGTATGACTTATCTCCCCTAACACAGTGTCTTCTGGCCCCATTCATTTTGTTAGAATAAACAGAATCTTACTGTTCTGTAGCTGCATAGTATTCCACTGTGTATGTACATTTTTTCCTCATCCATATAGCTGCTGATAGATAAATAGGTTGGAAGAGGTTGTTTCTCTCCCTCTCTTCTTCCCTTTGTCCTTCCCTCCCTTCTTCCTTTCCTTTCTCTATTTCTTTGGGGGCTTTAAGGGGTTATGATAGGCCATACTGTCCTAAAACCTGCCGTATAGCCCAGGCTCAAATTTGCAGTCCCCCTGTCTCAGCTTTTCATGTATTGGAATTGCATACAATACAGAACCACACCCTGCTCACCTATCTTTTGTCTAGTATCAATGACTGCAATGAGCACAGGAGTGTAGGTGTCTCAAAATGCAGGTTCTGTTCCCTTTGTGTATATGCGCAGATTGCTTGGTGATGTGGAAGTCCAGTTTTAAATGTTTTAGGATCTGCCATACCATTCAGCACACTGGTCACAGGGCCTCTATTATATGTTTTAGGATCTGCCATACCGTTCAGCACACTGGTCACAGGGCCTCT